>JAQGBT010000104.1:0-84213 GCA_034698585.1 Disparrhopalites patrizii
GTCACATTATACAATCATATAATGACTAAAATATCCTTTGGATCATACTTACATATTGTTTATGCGGAGCGTGAACACTATGTATGATTTGCATATTTGTTGTAGCCACAACAATTACTAACGACTTGGAAAGCTTTTTTGCTCCCGGGATATGCCTGGAATAACTTGAATCTGGCCTTTTCTAACAAATCTGTTCAAATACGTTTGTTGCAACTGCTTTTATCGTTTTATCCCAATGACCAGTTGAAGTTTCAGTTTCTCCTTTGAAGTTCTTTCATTTACCAAAAATAATACTTGTTGGAAGCCGGCAGTCGCGAATATAAACCGCTAACATAAATTATGTGCTGCTCCTCCGCGGAACTTGGCCCACAGAGAGAGAAGAGACGAGGTGAATGAGGAGGACAGAATGCGTCAAAGAATGTTTCATTACCATCATGTTTGGAACGAGGCAAAAACTCTCTGTACTTCAGTACTCCAGACACTACATCAATAGCTCATTCACGTCCTAACGATAAGTCATCTTCCCCAACAAAGATGTAACAAATACTATCAAAACGATGTAGCATCTATATATGTAGTATGTAACCGGTATCCGCGTGAATTATATGTATTCTATGTATATACATATGTACCTATATGTTTTCATTATTTATACGCGTTGAGGGAGACATAAAAAATGTCTATTCCTTTTTTCATATCAAGTTGTAGCACTAACAGAAAAAACAAAAAAATGGGAAAGTATTGAGGTAAATGTCACGGGTCGGAGGACAAAGGTAGGAAATATCAGGGGAGAAGAGACCAAAATGGTAAAAGATCAAGAAAGAAAGGAAAAAAATGAAAAGCACAGGGCAAAACAACTGGGTCACCTTTCATCATTTCTAAATTCCAGGGAGGGAAAAAGGCATGTACAGATAGAAGACGAGAGAGAAAGGACGGGGAAGAGACAGTGAAGGATGTGGGACGATGTGAGAGCGAAGAGCCATTATCGTCCCAGCCTGCATCTCACCCAGGCATTCTTCCATGTACACATGTACATATATGCACCGAAAAAGTAATTGCTGAGAGAAAGCTTTTAACCCAGAGTTGTGGCCCCTTCATTTTTTCATTTTCTCCATTCCTTTTTTCATCATTTACAACGAGGTCCTCAGGAATTTTTCATGCGTCCCCACTAACGGATATTTACGAGGAAAATTACGGAGGGACAATTTTCCGTTTCCAACCCGAAGATAGGTTTTTAAAATAGCAGGAGAGTTTGTCCTACTATTGACCTTTACATTTTTCCGAGTACATACTGTTGTAGGGCCAAAGTTTTCAACCACTTGGATGAAAACAAGAGGATGCGATGGTGAAAAATAAATCATTAACTATTTACAGGCTCAGAGAAAAACTTACCCGATAAATTTAAAATGCGCTCCAAGAACGGATCAGCAACTGGAAGCTGTAAATTAAATTCAAAAAGACACAAAATAGATTAGTCTCCTATTGAGATAAATGGCCCCTGCCGCCCAGAGAGAGTAGTGGATACATAAATACGGACATACATT
Organism: Disparrhopalites patrizii; assembly: GCA_034698585.1. Lineage (NCBI taxonomy): Eukaryota > Metazoa > Arthropoda > Collembola > Symphypleona > Sminthuridae > Disparrhopalites > Disparrhopalites patrizii. Next base: position 1,545 of record JAQGBT010000104.1, read on the forward strand.
AAGCTATGGTACACCTCTGGTACACCTCCCACTCCCAGTCAAATGACTTCAACCAAAAAATAAATAAACGAAAAAACAAGGCCTGTGGAGGAAAGTTGGCCAACCCCAAAAAAACCAATTCCCATTACGCAAAAGAGCTGCTCAACGCCCGTAGGAATTAAAGCTAAATCCTCTCTTTGAACCCGAGTTAGTCTCCACAAAAGTAACAGGGACAGTGACTTGTTTTTCGAACAACTTCGTTTTTGGATACAAATACATACTGCCACTACTCTGCACAAATGTTTGTCATGCAAACTCCCAAAATCTTCCTCTGTGGTCTCCGGGACACGGAATGTAAAAACTAGGGAGATATATCCGGGCACGAGAGACATTGTGAACTAAAAGCACCTTCCCTGCAATGCACCACCAAAGTTCCCACTGGAGTTTTCACAAAAAAAATATTTGATCCCTCGACATTCTAAAACTAAGCTGTGCTGTGACAGTTTATTAGGATGGTAGTGGAATTCAGCTTCCCAGGAATAAAACTCATTTCCACACTGAGACATTGGGAACTTCAACTAACAACTGTAATGTGAAGTCAAAGTAAATCTCCGCGGGAGGCTTTTTGGGGAAACAAAAGTGGCTCATTAAAAGCCTCAAAATGTTTAACAAAATGCGGCGGCATTTGCCTCCCAATGAAATTAGGTCGATTACTGAACTCAACGAACGACTTTTTATTCGTTTCCTAATTTCCTACACACAAATTGGATCTAACATAAACTCCCAACATAATCAAGGGGGTTCATTTGTTGCATGCAGGTATCAGTGGTTTAATTGATAGGAACAAACATCCTTTAATAATGCAGGAATACAGTGTTCAAGCTTTGCATTAAATATTCAAGCTAAACAAAGGAAAAAAATTGACTTACACCACGAGAATCCCGAAAGAGGATAGCCGCGTGAGCAGGATCTAGTGAAACATCGGACGGTCGATGAGAATGCAAGGAAGATCGTCTCGCTCCTGTTTTCAAACGCAGGCAAAACAGTTGAATCATTGTAATTATAAACTTCATCAATTCAAATATTACACCTTGTTAGCATTGAGCATTGAGATTCAGATCACTTTTAGGAAACCTTTTACCTACGCGCTGCTAATATACAAACGGGAATCAACAAACGACATCGGATATTCTCTCTGTTTTTCTTAAACACAGATTCCCGGGATTTTGGATAAGGAAAGAACTACAAATTCGACTCAGCAGCAATGGCTCCACAAACGACAAATGTCAGCAGCTGTCAGTGTACAATTTGTGCAAAAAAAAGGGAACCGGAATGGCAAATGGAGCTCGAGTTATTTGTGAGAATATTCATGAATATTGACCACTTCAAATACCTCAAGGACGGTAAAAACGTTGACAAAGAGCAGTAATCGAATTTGATATCCTTTAGCCTACGCAGATACACGTATCCATACTATAGGGCATTAATAGGGCAATTTGGTGAAATGGAACCTTATGTCCTCTATAATATTACTGTTTACTGCCGAAACTGAAAAACTTGTCTCATAGGCTCTGCTGGATCAATGGTTTGTAATAAACTTACAGAAATATCAAAAAGGGCATAATTTACAGAAGTACATATACACAACACTCAGAACCATCATACCCCGAAAAAGCTGTCTACGAATACATAGATCGCCGATACCATTTAAGAATCACTGGACGGTAGCATTTTGGAAAGTAAATACAGGGAATAAGGACTAATAATTAATTGCTAAAGTAAGGATATTTCGGGAGATATTAGATTTTACAACAAATAGTCACACCCTCTTGAATGATGGACTCGTAGATGGTGTAGGTTTGGTGGGTTTGAGAGATGTCCTTGGGCTTCTCGGGTACGTCCCCAGACAGTCGTCGTCTCCTGAGAACCCGACTCGTGTACAAGTCCAAGGATCGGCTTCGACCCCTCCAAGGCATTTGATCATCTTCCTCCATCCCGTGATTGTGGTAATATTGAGCTGGGACAGGATATCGGTGATGGTGATGGCCGGTGTTGGATGAAGCATGATGATGAGCTGGTTGAGGAAGCTTCCCGATTCCAGAAGAGGTCCCGGGGTGACTGGAGGCTTGGTGCCCGGCAGTGCTGCTGCCCCCTCCCGTGCTGCTGCTGCTACTACTCGCGCTGCTCCCGCTACCTCCGTGATGGCTGGAATGCTTGCTCGGACTCCCCCATTTGATTAAATGCCGGAAAATGTCCTCCAGCTTCCGATGTCCCTCCGAGTGCTGATGGTGATGATGCGAGTCTTGCTGATGATGTCGATGGTGATGGTGGGATCCATTACTGTTGACGGGAATTGGCAGCGTCTTAATTTTCCCGGACTTACTCGAACTACTCGAGTCCACTGATCTCGAATCACTGCAAACTGAATGACTTCCACTTGCCATCCTTCTGATGCCAACAACTCAGTTCAATGTCAATGGAGTCAAATATTCTTCTTTTTTTTTTACACTTTGCAACTACTACTTTGCAACGGGCTTACACAATACCTTGAGAATAGCGAGATAACGAGCGACAATTAAGGAGTGACAAACATCTCTTCATTCCTTCTTTTTGCACTTGTCTCGTTTTGAACCAACTCAATTTGGTTCATCAAAGTCCAGCTTTTTTTCTCCTGTTAGATTGAACTTGAACACTACGGTAGATACGGGAGATGTGATCAAGCTTGTCAGTGACAATCTCTCGCCCCTTCCACACACAATGATGCTTCCCACTGATATATTTTTCCTTTACTCTTCCAAAACCTTTGAGCACTGCCTGAAGATAAAATTGTACTTCATCTTCACGAGTGGATAGTGAAATCCTGCTTCTCCCTCTTTTTTTTAGAATTTCAGATTTCACAGCTGTGAATTTTCCATGGAGAACTTCACTTACAAGGACACTTCCTTCCAAACAATAAACAAGCTGTAATTTTTTTAGCACTGTAAGAACTGACAGTGACAACTTCTTGAACGCCCACCTTTCACGTCGGAGAGAGAAGGGAAATGGTTCAAAGTCACAAATCCGACAGGACGATTTTTCACGTCACAAAATCCAAAACAAGACCCAGAAGACTCACGCCCTTCCACAAAATTCTCATCCTTCCCTCTTCCCTTGTCAATGGCAACATGAATTAAAATGTGCAAAAACAAAATGACTGCAGATCCCAGGGAAGACGCGAGGATTAAAGGTCCAAACGATTCTAGCAAATACTCAGTTCTGGCTTCTCCGTGCGAGTTATGTCTTTTCTAATCTTTTCTCCCAACCACAAGGGCACGTCAGAAGGGAAACAAGCACTTATTATAGATTTATTTAGCGGTAAATGTTATCAATTTGCTTGTATCCGACAACACAGTAAATAATTTCTGCAGCATTATGTAGTTAAAGGCTGTAAAAGAATAGACAAAAAAACGTTTCTTCAATGCTCCAACTGTAATCTGATTCGCTTTTTATCAAATACGCATTATTTCCCAAACGTCTGTGAGCTTACACAAAAAAAAAACAAGTTTAAATTGAAACTAAACGATGGTTTACGTAAAACTTGGCTTCTAACACTCACAACGACAACATATTTGTGCTATCTACCATAATTCACTTCGGTATGGTAATGTAAAATTCGGTCCTATGAGATTTTTGATAATACCACAAATCCCACGAATAAATGGCTACACACAACGATAAGAATGGATCTCGCAATCTGTAGCAGCCTCGAATCCGCAAATTCTACTTTGAACAACAGAAGCATTTGGAAACCCAGCGAAACCCCACTTTGAAATAATCACGACTGGGGAAACCAAAAAGGTAACAATGTTCCAAAAGATAATCAATCATACAATAGTCAGAAAATATGTGGCTCTCACTCCACGATTCGGGGTACAAAATTGCTTATAAAAACGGTAAACTAAAAAAGTAAAATCAGAACTAAGTTCAATTTCCCCCACAAATGAGAACACTTAAAAAACAGCGTAATCTTCCGCGTGGTCCTCGTCTAAACCTGGAACACTTTGTGTAATTTGAACAACAACCACAGAAATCCAATGCACAAACAACATTGAACAGAATATTTTGCGTAAACAGCAATTAAGTACATGGTTCAAGAGCTCCACATTGGAGGGATGACAACTTAATAACAAGGCACAAGTTGACCAGAGGTAATAATTTTCTCCATATAAACATATTATTTAGAAAAACATTCTGTCACACCCACCACATCGTCAACATTGTAGTTTCTGCACTTGTTTACCAAGAAACTAATGGGTTCATAACAATTCAATTACTTCCCAAGGTACACAAAGCCAAATAAAGTTTTGGGTCAGTCAAACTGTTTATCAGGTATTTTCCTCAGGTCAATTCCATCCAAGTCATGACCTTTCGGTTCAATTCTGTCCGCAAACTCCTCTATTTTCAATTAAGCTCCTTGGTTACACCAACTCCCAAAGAATGACTATCCCAAAAGAAGAGAAAAACAGGAAAATACATTGGTATTAAGTGTTTGCAGGACTACTAGAAATTTCCCGACTTCCGCCGCTCTCTCACTGCGATATGCTCAATGTTTTTGTTGACACTGGATTTGGGGTGGAAAAAAGCACGTGTCTTCTTGGATTGCATGCAGGTGCTAAAGAGCGGCTATGGAAAATGTGCACAAAGAGAGCGACGTGAGAGGAGATGTTGGATTTTGGATTGTTGGATCAGGACGCAAAGATGAAAGGGAAAGCTTCTCTCTCCAAATGTGCGTATATATTTTTTATATATTTTTAGACCTCTCCTGTACAGAAATCCAAAGGTGGTTGAGAAACCCTTTGAACCCTTGGAAGCCCTTGGAACCCTCCAATTCGTAATGTAGCGGGAAAAATGTAATTACTGGCCTTCAAAAGCACACTGTAGGACGTTCCGACAACTACTCGGCACTCCACACATATACATATGGATATACTTAAGTATAGCAAATCCCCAGAGCCACACACGCAACCACACACTTTTCAGTCCCTGGCCTTTTTTTCTATGGTTTCCTTTACAGACAACAAACTCCTTCAAAAACTTCTTCCCAACTGGAGAATAGCTACTGTGAGCCCAACTAAAAGGAATGTTGGAGGCTCTACTTGACACACCAGTCGCAATTCACCATGTGGACCTGTTTTTTTTATATTTTAAATAACAAAAAATAAAATAAAATCCCCTGCTCTTTATTACGTGCACTTGTCTTCAGTTTTTCGCTAGGAAAAACACGTTTTTACACAACCAAGCACGTTGTTATCCCCTCAAGTGCTGTGTGTGTATAGGTTGTAGGTACACACTACACACATATAATAATCGCACATTTTATGTGCATATAGGATTCTATGAGGATTATATAAGAGATAGAGCAAACAAGAGTACATCAGACTGTATGCACACTTTAACTTGCTACATACAACGATACATCCCTTTTTTTTTTATTTCCTTTCGCCCCACCAGCACGTCCACACATTTTTCTCTCCCTCACTTTTTTCACGCAATAAAAAGACGTTTGTAGAGAGCAAGTCCCATATATATACTGTTTACTTGTTTACTATTAAACCACTTGTGTGTGTGTCACTCCACCATTTCCTCCAACAACTTGCCTCCTTTTTGACTAGTCACTTCGTACTGCCGTATTTTAGGAGGGAATTGAGAAAATACGGGAGTTTTTTTAAAAAAAAAGCTGTCCTGCCCACCTACAAGGAAGGAGCGTCTTCTGAAGACTGCTTGGAAAATGGAACGTTTTCCTACCTTAAATAACCCCGTGACTGGAGAGGCTGAGAGAGGCAGCGAGAGAGAGAGAGAGAGAATCTGTAGAGGAAAGATCAATACCCAAGGCTTTTATCGGGATTTTTCTCCCTCAGCGGAAAAGAGCGGAGAAAAGGAAGTGGGACAAAGAAGAAGAAGCCCATTTCCGATCAGATGCTTGAGAAGTGAGGAAAATCAAGGATTCCCTGGGAAACTGCTCAACGGAAGGGAATTGAAAAGCTCTAAAATTCAATTTACCTACCTATACAGATATGCCCTGGTAAATCAAATCTGAGGAGTTAATCAAATCCACGGTGGCTGGAGGAAAATGTGAGAAGGAGCAAACGTAAATAAAAAGACGTCAATTGCCGGAATACGAGTTGTATCGTGAGAGACGGCAAGGGGATGTTCTACCCTGTTTAGAACTGTCTATGTATTCTATTATTGTTTGATCTATGCAAACTACACATTATATCACTTCACTAAACTGGCTCACCAATTCACCATTACATACATATATGTAATGTATACAACTTTGTAATGTAAGGAATTCTCCTGGTTTTGAATATAGGATCCACATACAAGACTAAAGCTTCCCTACGACTCTTTACAGACTCTTTACATGGTACCATGGGATGGACAAGGAGAAAAAGTAACGGAAGAAATAGATTTTCGTTATCTCTTCCATGCAGAAGTATGCAAGGGAAGAACACAAAACTTATTTCAAGGTCTTTGGAGGCATAGCAAATATAAATATGTCCCCTCTCTCTCTCCCTTTGAGTGTGCAATTAAAATCAGCATGTGCATGCCTTCTCTTTTATTTGCCAGACATCGCCACTTTTGCCAGAGCTGAAGGAGCGATCAAATTCCACCACAGTAGCAGTATTTATCTCCACACACAAACAGATTAACGGAGAGTGGGAGCGAGAGAGAGATTTAGACTGAGTGAGCCAGAGAGCGTGAAAGGGAGAGAATAGCCGAGGAGAATGCGATGTGGAAAGGAAATAAGATCAAATTGTCAAAGACAAGAGCATAAAAAGTTAGCAATTGTCCTCTGCCATTCCTTCTACATTCCCTTTAAGTCCTACTCCCTCAAATCCTACGGCGTAGGGGCAAGTGACAGGGCAATTTCCGTTATTCAATCGCACTCGATCTTTTCTCCGTCCATCCACGCTGTCTATATCTCTTTCTCAAATAGTTCCAATCAATTCACTCTCACTCCTTGAGAGGGAAAAACACGCCCAGCCAAGAAGGTACGCATGTATGAGGAGCTCTTGCAGTGGAGTAAGTGATATGAGAGTGCAGAGAGCAAGGGAATAAAGATCAACATATCCTAATAGAGGAAGATTGACACGAACCAAAAGTACAGTGTCTTTTTCCACTGACATGAGAAGAAATTACAGATGCTGGCTGTCCTCCGAGGATGTACACACACACACACGCAAAGCGGATCGAACCAACAGCTGTATCCATATACTCACACTAAAAAAGCTGGGATTATTAAACAGGGAGAGAGGATGGGCGAGCGAAACAGAGAGCGAGACGGAGAGCGAGACAGGAAGATTGCTATGCAGTAGTGATATTAAGCTAACACATTATCACGGCCATGAATCCAGCAGTTGCATCCCTTTGGTGGACGTTAAAAAAACACACTTGTACTCTCATTACATCTGCGAGTATAAATAGACCATAAATATTCCCTTTTGTACACAAAATAAACCATCCCTTGAGCTTTCCTTTTGTCGTTCATATATTTTATCATATACGCACAGATATCTCACAATTCCTTCTCTCAACTTACATTCTTTCCTTTTCAAGTCCAAAATGCTCAAATAACCATTCGCAAAAAAAAGCTTCCGCGAGGCTCTAACCATTCTGGGAATTCTTAGACAGCTTTCCTGCCGTTGAAGCCCGAAGCATTGAAACTTAGCCGGAAAAGGCCTCAAGATCGTCAGGAGTGCTGGGTAACGTTATTCTTAACTCCCTTCAGTACTAATAAAATGTCTCTCGAGACTCGACTATCTCCGCCACCGGCCGAGGAAAATAAGTAGGAAAATAAATATTTGGATTTTACCAGCCATCTAAAAAACCAGGCATAGTTTCCCGATTGCATGTATGTAAATACTAACGGGTACGAAATACCTAAATGTGAATTCCTGTCCGGAGACTTTGTAGAGAGAAGTTTAAAATAATAATAGTTTAAATCCCTCAGACCGCAAGAACTTCGATTAACTAAAACTAAAACGCAATACTAATAAAATGCCGGAAAAAGGCAGACGTGGCGAAATAGTGAGATGTGCACGCAGAGCAAATACTTTTGCTCAATAAATCTCGGCAAAGTCAATCTGCCCATCCATTCCACTGTATGTAAGCAGATGCAAAAAAAAAAAAAAAAACAAGTGGTAAAATAGAGAAGCGCTCAGAAGATTATCAAAGGACTTTTTCACACTTGGAGACAAGTGTGGACGAATGGGGGAGACTGTCAAGGGAGAGGATATGGTATATTATTATTATTATTTAAATCCAAGAATACACAAAATAAAAAAAATTGGCGCTTGCACACATTTTTTCATAAGGTTGTAAATGGAGGCTGAAAAGGAATATCGCCTCGCTTTTACGTCATTCTCTGAAATATTACCACATTTTCCTTTCCTAACCGCACTGATTACTCCCTGGAATGTCTCTTTTCCGCGTCTCTCCACTTCGCCTTCGCCCTCCTCTGCCTCGTCTCTCACTCCTTCATAGTCCTCTGACAATCTCTCCTGGATCTCTGTTTCCTTGTCTCATCTCTAGCCCGAGATGCGTTTCATTTCCACATCCTTCAGCCCGGTAGCCAAGTTGGAAAGGATTAGAGAAGAAAGGACTTGTCTCACTCCCACTATTATCTCTCAAACACACATGAACACTCATTTCCTCGTCTCCACATGCTTCTTTCAGAGCAGCAGAGCCCGAAGGGTTGATGATTGGGAAAGCTGATTCCGCACGCTTCCAAAAATCCGAGTGCAGAAACTATTTAAAGGATTTTGGGTTTCCACCCAAGAAATTTCCCTTTATAGCGTGTCCGAACACAAGGAGCTTTCCCCGTCCTTTCCCCCTTTTACCTCATTCGCACTCGGGAATGCTTCTAGAAGACGTCAATCAATCGGCGAAAAAGGGTATTTCACATACCTGCCGAACACCAAAAAAATGTAAACCCATCTTAGCCGCCCTTCAAGTCCATTACGAATTCAGGGTGAGTAAAATTCACCTGCTCACAGAGAAATTGTCCAGAGAAAAAAAAATTGATGAAGCCCATTACCATTTGACAGCTTTAATCTATTACCTTATAGTACTATCAAAATATTAGAAGAGCAGATCCTTTTACCCACCACGCATGTGGTCGTTTTCTCCCTAAAATTGGAATGTCATTTCCGTACAACGTATATTCAACCGTGTCAAAATAAACTTTACAATTTAACACTAAATACACTCGTAAGTTTGTTGCAGATAATTAATGTCCGTGATTACTCTATAAATCACGAAAATTAATCATTTGAAAATTTATTCAAAACAAACACAATTTATCAACACATGAAAAATATGTATTCTGGTTAAAATTCACTGACGCTTTGCTGTGGAAAACCCCGCTCTTGATTTCAATCACCAACAAAAGAACGCGTGTAACGACGTCTTCCACGTGGTTGTGTAATTGATTTCCCCGATAATGTATGGGCCTGATTACGTAACATGTAAGTGGATAAACATATCCCACATATGTAGCTGGATATGACTTTTCTCCTATCTTGCCCTTCCTTCCCCAGAAAAAAAAGGAAAATAACGGGAGGAAGATATAAGAAGAGCGAAGAATCGGAGAATACAATAAATTTTGTAAAGAAGTACACAAAAGCTTTTATGGCTTAAACGATTGTGGGAACTCACGAGGTTTCATAGAAGACGGCGATTCAGCCAGGAAAAGAAATAGGAGAAAGAAAGAGAGAGAGAGAGAGAGAGAGAGAGAGGACAGTTGAAGACTTGTGAGTCCGCACGTAGTCAGGCGTGGGGAATAAATGAAAGTGAACTAACTGCCAGCACACATACAGAGAGCAGGATTGGCCCTATAGAGGAAGCCCCTCCATATAAGAGATCACACTCTCTCAGAGTCTGCGACTTTACTCTTTACTACGACTCAGGACCATGTGGAGTGTGCGGTAGTTGGTAGAAGTGCGAGAGTTGTAGTTGAAGGGAAAACGCACAAGGGCTGCATCGATTGATGTCAGAGAGCACGAGACTCATCGTCTCGCACAAAACCGTCCAACCAACACAACCTTTTCTCTTTACCTTAAAGCGTCCTTCTTTCCACTCCCCCCAAAAAACACTCATATCTGGGAGTGGAATCGGGAAATTTCAGCCGTGAAACAAGAATAATAAATGTTCCGAGGGAAGTCGTTGGGAGTGAGAGACAGCTTGAGAGGGAAGAAGGAGTGCGAAGACAGACGGAGAAAGGGAGATGGGTCAGCGTGTGAAAGGCGGGAAATATCCGAGTAATTGCAACCACCAAGACCGGAGACCTTCTTTCCCTTTGAAGACGAAACCAGGAGGGAAATTCCGCGGTGAAGCCCATCACAGTAAATGCGTGTCTCCTCTCTCTCTGTCTCTCTCTCTGCTCAACCCTTTTCTCCCTCGTCTCCCCTCCGGAGAGACAAACTAACCTTGTCATCATGATCGTCATCATCCACTTGTGCATGCAGAGGAGAATCGGAGTGTAAGTACAAATCCCCTGAAATAGAATTCTAACACCAGCGATCTTGTGCCTTGTCTAAAAAAAGGAGTCTTCTCCATCCATCTCACTACCACTTAATGCATAATTCGCACAAATGTGCAACAAATGTAGGACGTTAGAAGCCACTGCCTTCATATTGCACACGAAGGGGACGTGAGGAAATTGCCTTACGAATAAATATTTGCTCACGCATTCCTCTCTCCTATCTCTCTCCCCGTCAAGAAAGGGCGAGTAGAGAAGAATGATAGAAGAAGGATTATTTTCTCTCCCAAATTAATAAAACAAGTTCCTGTCTTCCCTTTTAAACAGAGGGATCTAAAGAGAGACTGAATAAAAACTAATTGAGTGACCGTCCTTCACGCCCTTAATTGAACGGATTCGAACGGAGTTGGACAAGGCGGGAGAAAGTGGCTTCAGTAGTAAATTGTGTAATCGGAGACGAGGCAAGAAAGGAGACACCGGCCATGGCCTAAGCGCCTTACACACATCAATTCCTGGAAAAGTGCGATATTATTCCAAACATTTATTAATACTTTTTTTTTCGTCTGCATAATTCTGTCCCAGGAAAAGCCTAATTTCAAGGGAACGGATCCAATTTGGACTTTCTTTGCATCCACTGGCACAGCTTCCTCCGTAATCAGTGAACCCTTAAAAAGAAGGCAACTTTTCCGAACTTGTTTGCCTCGACAAACTTCCTTGGGCTCACTACATTTAGTATTCAATTAGGCTCACATTAGAGTCTTCCAGCAAATCACTGGTGCTGAAAAAATAGGATTTTTTTTACATGAACAACTGGGAATGAAACTTTTTTTGCATCTCTCCGTCCTCCACCCTATTACATGGAGAGACAATTTTTTACATCAGCTTTGTCAGTTTCTCACCTTTGCAGACGGAAATTTTCATGGGCGGGACTTGTGCCAGACATTTTCGTGGGTGGAAAGACCCTTGAATTTGGAACTTACGAGGCAGAAGTTTATAAGGCTTTTTTTCTGGAGCAAGAAATTATAAGAACTCTCCCACAATTGACTAGCTGACCATTCATGTCTCTTATCCTCTTGCTTCTGATGCGATAAAACCCGTGAAGAGGACCGGAGCACTGAAGTACGTCATACTTTATCATAAGACGGCTTTCTCCAAAATTAGGCCACTTTCTCCCCACTCGAGCATAAAGACATTGAATGTCCCATGGTGCTTCCTATTCAGCACTCCAATGACCTAGGACCTTCTACGAGCTTGGGTGTGCCTCTTTTTATGATAGTGGGAGTGGAATTACCATGAGGGCAAACCACCTCCGGGCCGAATAAAAACCATGGCTTAATAGGTTTCCTTCCTTCCAATGGCGCTGGAGCGGAATGTGCTGGAGAAGGATTGAGCCTTCGTAAAGAAGACAAGCCTCGTGCCTTCCTTATGTCATATACATATCGTCAGTGAAGAATCATAGGTTACCATCTCCACCGAGCGCTAATTCAGGAAGTGATCATCTCTATTCTGCTTCTGTGCATAAAGTAATCAATTCCATTAAAATCAAATAGATGCCCTTGGACCTTGGACGAACCACCGCGCTTATACGCACTTTGTAGCTAATTTTCCGTCCGGTTGAACGTTTCGTTTTTTTAACCAAATTGCATCGACCTAAATTTTTGAACCAAACGTGTACAGAGAACCAGCAATTTAACAATGTTTAATTTGTATAATTAATTTGCAATGGGGGTCGGACTCATGTCTGTGCTATTCTACACAGTAGACGCGACTGTAGTGGTAAAAAAAAATGAAAAAATTAATTATAATAGGTTGATTAGTGAGTATATAGAATCCTAAATTTGTCATAATCTTCATTTTGAAAAATTTATTGAATTTTCTTGGTTTTAATTTATTTTTGGAGATGATCACTTACTGCATGCAAGAAAAATGGAGAGGATCACTTCGTGAATTAGCGCACCATGGAGATGGTTACATATGATTCTTCACCGTCGATGTGTACATACATGCCGTCGTCTGGAAGGTCTTCAATGGACGTGGGCGGGGGAATGTCTCAGCCTGTACTTCTGTTCCACTGAATGAGACGGAATATAATTGGTAGTAATCGTGGGAGCAAAGCCCATAATCTGCTAATACGCTTCGTGTGCACCATCACAATGAACTTTTCAATAACATCATCATTCTCATTGCCAGTATCGCCTTTCCCCGCACACATGGACAGAGCCAGAGAGAAAGGATGTGGACGAAGGAGAAAACTTTTGAAATCAATAGTAGTTTTGCGTAGGGGATAAAATACCTTTGGATCCAGACTAAACCCACATTCCGCCATACTTGAGCTCGGCCGAAGGGAAGAAGACACAAAAGATCTTCCCACTCCGCTTTCACTCCACTAATACAAAATTAGACCGGTGTGCAATGACTGGCCAGATTTAATGCGGGAGTTGAGAAATGAAGAATGGAGAGAGCCATAAGAGAGGAAGGGAGAGAGGCCAATTTGGGGAAGCAGCAAAACGGAAAGAAGCCCAATAAGTTGGACGGTAATTACATTTTCAAACTGTTCCCATGCATGAATTCTCTCCTCACATATTTCCCCTGAAATATCTCCACCATTCACCTGCACCACTGCCCTTCCTTCTCCATGATGTACCTGAGAACCTACTTAGCCTCCAGTGTCCATATGACGAGTTAGGCATTACGAGTAATTTCAAAAATCCTTACACTCCGACAAGATTACTCGCAGATTGGAGAAGGGACAGCTTAATGAGTCTAAATCTAAAAAAAAAGACTTTACAGCATCAATCAGCACAGAAACTCTAGAATGCACCAGCATGGCTTATTTTTTAAAGTTGAGCCTGAGAAATTATATTTGGGTGGATCCCATTGGTACATTTTTGCATAGATTTCGCACACTCGTTAGGCGGTTAGGTACTGATGACTGAACAATCAAGTACCAAATATATATATTTTTTGTTTGGCTCTTGTTTGTATGCAGCAATCGTTTTCTTTGCATTGCTAAATTGAGCTTAATTACGTTGTAATACTAAAGAGCTCTGGATACAAGTCCTACACGAAATAAAGAAGCCAGTATTTAGACTGTCTGAAGGTTGGGGTCCGACTATATGATTCAGGCCAGCGGAATTAAGATGGATGGGAGGTGATACTTTTTGTGCGGGTATGCTAGTTCAAGCTCAGTTTAAAGACGATTTAACTGCCACTACTCGTGTGTGCTGGTTTTTAGGTCCGTTTTAATCCCACGTCACATACCGGGAAGAAAGATGCTCTTCGGAAGGAAAACAGATGCTGTGCAGATTGCTAATTAATGGAGAGCCAGAGAAGGCGGCGTAATAAAACTTGGTCAACATTTTCATATTCTTCCTTTCCCTTCCGTCTGCCTTCGTAATGGTGCTTCCATTCCCAAAACTAGACTGCCACAAGGCTTCCCCAAATTCTTTGAATATTTAGCAACCATTTATTTATTATTATTATCCTTCCCTATTTTAGTATTCTCCTGTGATGAGCCACACACCGCTCTCTCCATGGTAAGGAAGGACTGAGAGATAGATCCTCTGCCTTAGCCGTCTCTCAGAATGCGGTAAAAATCCTGCAAAACGCTTCTGTCCCGGCGCTTGAATTATGCATGGGGAAGAGAGAAGAACTTGAAATCTTGGTCCATCGTCTTGACGGTGCCATGGAGGGAAGACGGGGCACTTTTGAAGGAATGTAAGGAAGGAAATGGCTGTCCTCCCCCGAGGAAATTAACCTTTCACAAAAGGACTGCTTTGTCTTTACAATTATACTCAGGAAGACAAGACGGAGGAAGTTTTTTTTGCAAGTGCACACAGTCAACCTGTGAATACTTCTCACATATCCGCATGCAGGAAACAAAGAGAGCGGACGAGAGAATTCAAAGGAAAAATCTGCTTTGATACATTTTATACAAAAGAAAAGACATTCCCCTCATGTTTGTCTTTGATCTCCAGTAAAATTCAACAGGACGGCTACCATTTCATCCTCCGACAAAGGCTTGTTTTTGCAGGGAAAACACGGGAAGATTAAATTCAATGTAACTCCATGTTTTCATCTATTTCTAAGGACAAAAAAAAGAGTATAAGAAAGTAAGCCGGACAAAACTTCCCCAAAATCATGTGGAAACATGTTCTACATAAAAAGTATTACATTTTTACAATGACACGGGAGGCAACAAGACAAAATGAAAAACATATTCTGCTCACGGGTAAACAGTAAAAAAAAAAAGAAAAGGAAATTGCGTGTCTTTTTTTATTTCACCCAAAGCAAAAAGAACAACATCTGTTGGATGCTGTGAGGTCATTGCGAGAAGAGAATGTGATTTCACTCTTCCCTGTTCCCACAATGGAGAATAACGGGAAACAAGAGTAAGAGAAAGAGAGAGAGAAATGATTTGTATAGTCGTGGAGTAGATCAATATCGCCTGTACACTTCCACCAGAGACTTCGACGAAAGAAGTTCCATTTTATGGAGATGGCTTTTTATTATTATTACCATGTTCGTGGTTGCGCAACACCACCAAAAACAAAATCTGGAGAAAGTCGCTGGGTATGTGAGCACGTGCATGTTGCCCGTTTGTGAAAGAAAACACGGAGGATGAGCCTCGCCAGCTCTTTCCCATGGCAGATCCTCCGATTTCTATACCATCGGAATGCATAATCCAGGCACAATCCTCCCTTGTTATGCGTAAAGAGACACTTTCCCAGGTAATTCCCTTTCTTTTATCTCCCATCCAATTACCATGGAAACAATTCTCCCAAAAGTCCTTCCTCACCACCGAATGGGACAGGCATGGTTCTGGCTAATAATGGCATTGGGATAATCGAGAACATATTTTATCCCGAGAAAAAGGACACGCACAAGGGGAAATTATGAATCCTTTCACGTCAGACCTCAAAAAGATACGAGAAGATTCAAGGAGCAAACAAAGGCTTTTAAAAAAGTGAAATCAACTGGTCTAGATCCTGTCTGCTTTTCCTCCCAGGAAACCTTGTGCATACGAAATAATCGGATAGCTTAAACTTCCAACGGGAGGTAAAAACCGGGTAAAACCTGGGGGAAAGGCACTATTACTCGCCATTGTGCATTTAGGCCATTTCCGGCTTGAGAACAAAGTGGAAGCGCCCTGTAGATCCAATCTATTCTAGTCGTACGTAGATTTTGAAGTAGACACATTATACATTAAAAATTGGGAGCTTTCAAAAGATTAGGGCTTCGCCGACAGCGCTTAGTACTTCCTCAGAAACATGTATATACATATGTATGTGAATCTGCAAATTCAATGGTGAGAGTAACCAAAGTGTGAAGAGCCGCCTACGTGCGAAAGAGGCGGCTAATGCCCAACGGCAAATGTGGAAGGGTTTTTAGTAGGGAGAAAAGAAGCTTATTTCACCAGGCAAAAAAAGGATGTAAGCCGCTAGAAAAAGTGTGTGTGGAGGAGTAGTTCTATCCGGGAAATGTCAGCAAGTTTTAAAAGCTCCGTCACCACAGAGACAGCTCCCGTCATAATTAAGATGGCGCCTCCATTTGTTCCTTCACCCAATGCCCTTCATACTTTTCTTGTCGGTGGAAGTCCCAAATATTTTCAACAATATCCCTAGACAGGTGAGAGAATCTTTAATGTATTCCCCGAGAAACTCTTATTAGGTGCTACTTTTTCCGTGACGTCAACACCAAAGAGCAAGTCCAAGCCACATGCAGGGAGCTACAAATCAAAAGGGCCAGGCATCTCCCTCCGTATTAGCCAAGGCCCTGCACCTTTTTATTCGCTCTCTGCGTGTGAAATATCGATTTTATCTTCCCCAACGGGATCACTCTCCAGTAAAAAAGAATGAAGAAAAGGTTATCAAGAGTCCTTCATACCGTAGTATGTGCCATTTCTAAGCACGACGATCCAAGCGAAGAGATGGAGGAGGAGGACAAGGAGCTACGATCAAGTGAGGACACAGAGAAGACGAGTGAAAGGCGAGCAGGGGAAAGAGCAGAGAGAACAAAACAAGATCAGTGAGTGAAAGCACGGTGAAAGGCTGGGAAAAGTTTTTGTGTGAAAGAGAGTGAAACAAATGGGCTCCAGGAATCCCAAAGGGAGAAGTGACGAGAAGTGCAGAATGACTTCCCGAGAAAGAATGGGAAGCATTTTTTGGAGGAGAAAGTGAGATCTCTATGTGAAAGTCATCGGGGGGGGGGGGTAAGGGCTGGTTAGGCAAGGGGGACGTGAGTTCTCCTCCGAGGGAAAACATATTCTATGAAGAGAGAAAACAATGCCAGGAAGGAAAGGCGGAGGAAGAATAGATTGGAGGGAGAAGAATAACCTAAGTGACGTTAGGAATCAGAAGATCCGTACGGCAGGAGTCAGTGAGAGCTTCTCGGAGGAAGTTGAGTGAAAGGCGGAGAGAAATAAATGAAAGGATTGGAACAAAGAGGAGATCATTAGACGGGACAGGAAACACGACACGCGAGGAATTGATTGTTGAGGAAATCTAATCATTTCTCCATGAACCAGGAGAGGATGGGTCGGAGAGGAACTTCCAAATGGAGGGAATTTAACCGGAGGGAAAGGTTAAAATAATAGCAGACCTAAATAGAAAGGCTAAAAAGCTGGCTGATGCCCTAATAACAGCATTATATTCCATTAAGCCTTCCATTAAAACTTCTCCCCATCTTCCAGACAACTTGAGGAAGGCATCATTGTGATGTAAATTGATTTACCAGACTAAACTACTCACATTCAAGCTCCATCAGAGTTGATTAAAAGTATCTGCTCCTCAAAGGGACGCTCATGGCGACGGTTCTATAAATGAATATTTGCCAAGCGAATATGGTCCTTCGAGCCGGATGTAAACCAGCCACTAGAATCACGGAAAGATACTGGCTACGTGAAAGAGCCAAGACTTTCCGTGAGTGCAGAAGGAAACTTTAAATTCGCCAGACAAATCTCCAAGGTATTGGAAAATAAACGAAGAGTTTTCTTGGAATTCCAGGGATTTCGATAACGAATAAAATGTCTGGGTAATAATAAACATCATGCCCTTCCTGTACAAGACTGTCAGCCTAATAAGATCGAGTTTCCATGGAACTTTGTGAATGCAAATAAATCTGATTTCCCCCATGAAATTCTGGAATTCATTACATCTAGACGATTCTGACCTCGTTTCGTATTTTGTGTATGAATGTATGGTAAAATCCAACATCCGAATTAATATTATCCGGATTTTCTCATGTTTGTTGTTATCCAAGAGTTACAAGCTCCCTCAAAAAATAAAACAATACAGAAGTTTCGGCGGCAATAGAGGAAAGGTAATTATAAGGAAAGCAACTAATTGTTTTTTGGGGGGAAGAGAAAGTCCGAAAAGAATGAGTTGATCCCGTACGGGGAAAAGGCAGGGAAAGTCTTGTGTACACAAAAGGAAGGGCTTGTGGATCAAGGTCGAAGCAAGGCGTGCGAGGGAAGGATGTGAGGAAAAGCCTGTGCAAATAGACGAGTGTCAAAAGGATTAGCAAAGACATTAGTTTGTACGAGACTTCCCCGGCAGCTCTCCGGGATGTAGCCAGAAAAAGGAGGGAAGCGGCAGAAGGTGAACAAATCAGCTGGAGTCAAGGACTCTTGGATCAGTACAAGACTCGAAAGGCTAAATAGGTGGTGGAAAGGCAATATTTGATCTTCTTCGCTCCGAGACAATGAAAAAAACAGGAGAATCTACAAGTAATCGAGAAGACATATGCTTTCTTTCTAGTTACCCCAAGCCTCTCTCTTGCCCCTTCCAATCCCTGCTTTAATGGTTCCTCTTTCTGAGACTCTGACATCTCCCTCTTATCGCAATGAAATGGCCAGAATTACCATTATTCAACAACTTCCCCCCGAATACTTTCCATGTGAGTAGCCCAAGCACTTTCTCCAAGTACTTTCATATTCACATCCACAATGTGGTTACATCATCTGCAGTCGTTTACGTGATCCAGAAAAGTCTTGTGCTCACTAGCATCCGCGGGGACGCAATAGTGCAAAACAACAATGGCCGTATCTCCTTCCACTCCAATAAATTGATTCCCTTTAAAATGTATTTCCCTTCCTCTACAATCTTCCTTTCGTGCTTTATATACCAATGTTTCCTTCACCAAAATGTATTATTTATATGTGCCACCCCTCCTACGCTTGCTCTTCGCAACCTTCTTTTCATCACACCAAAAGGTGGTGGCTTTATTGCTTTTGCAATGGCTGGAAATGATCCAGTATCTTTCCCTTCTTGCCAGTATCTTTTTCTTAACAGGAGAGTTTTGGCCCTTTATCATGTGCACAGATTCTTGGTTCGTCAAAAAAATCCCGGGAAAATAGTCATCCTCCCACCAGCCAACATCCAAATGCCCCCAACGAATCACTGATCATAACATAAATAACCAGAAGCCTGAATGATTTCGGCAGTCAAATACTGCTGAATCTATAAGAAACTTTTAGTTTCGATTGTGGAATTAAATTGAAGAATGCAGCATTCTAGCCGAAAAACTTGTTAAATATCCCTTTGAACACGTCTAAATTCTATACATATAGATATGCGGGGCGTTAAAGGTTCGGTGAAGTAGTTCTTATGAGATTTTTAGCCCGACAGCGCTATCTAGCAGCCGTGGGCTGAAGCTTCTTTTGCAACTCACCTCCGTTCCGCAGCGTCCGCATCCTCTGATAAGCAACGGGAGTTCCATGCAAAAAGGAGGATTTCCCCGTCCCTGTAGTTTGTCTCTACACAGCTCCTGCAAATGCCTTCTTAATTGTTTATTCCAGGCAAATATTTGGGCAAATGCAGATATTACGATGTGTTGTTAAAAGCACGAAGTTAAAAGAGAAAAATGGGACGAATAAAATGAGTCCAAGGTCAAAACCGAGTCAAAATCGTAGAGTTTACCCGCTTCAACTGGCCCCCAGAATCAGAGGACGGGTGGCAAGTGTATAGATATGTACATGCTATTGCAGACAATCCTTTTGCCCCTTATTAGGAATGCACACGTGTCCGCCATTAAGAGTGCAATAGCACCAAATAAAGTAGTGGAAACACGTCTGCCAGCTTCCCACAAGGGCCAGAGTGCCATGGATTTTCTATTTTTACTACAAAAGGACTGTGAAAGATCTTCTTGTTCTTGCTCTAGCACTCATTAAGCACCAAGCCTAATAGTAATTTTTTATATGAGGCATAATTGTTTTTTAAGATTGTGTTTCGCTAATTAATTATTGTTTAAAAATGGTCGCAGCCCACTTCACGTGCATTAGCCCAACCTTTTACATGCTGGCAATAATTTTAACAGCATTTTGTACACTCATTTCCTTATTCCTTCCCATTTTATGGGTAATTTAAGCCTCTGACACTCACGGAAATGCTTGTTTTATTGTTTTTTGGGGAAATATCCAAAACTTGGTTGGATTCATGCTAAACTGTTTTAAGATCTAAGCGTCACTTTTGACGCTTTTTTTAGAAGGTGATCTGTCGTGTATCTATATAAACAAGCCAAAAAATTGTGGACGTAAATACTCTTCTGCATTAAAAATGGGGGGCGGGGAACTGAAAATGACAGAGGCCACATTAAGCCCAGACACACCCACTTTCTCTCACCTTTTCCCTCTCGTTTCACGTCAGAGCCACTCACTTTTGTTTGTTTTGAAATGCTCCCAAGTGAACTGAATCCGCGAATGCTCAATGCTTGCATTAATTTTCCGTCTGTTAAGCCAATAAAGGAATACGATTAAAAGAACTCATCTTACCTGCTGGAGTCCAAGAGTTAGACGAGCCGTGTTTCTGCACAAGGAAAAATAATCAACAAAACAAATTATTCCAAAGTACAAGAAGAGAAAGAATCATGAACATAACTAGGATTAAATTCAACTCTAGCGCGCGTAGCAATTATACATATAAATAAATGTTTTTTTACAACTGCGAAATCACAGCGGAAACCAAAGAGCATCTCATCCCACAGGGTTTTATGTAAGTGTGTGACGTGTGCTAACATTCTCTCTCTTGTTTTGTCTCTCTTCTGCCTGTCTAAAAATTTGTTATCAA
Organism: Disparrhopalites patrizii; assembly: GCA_034698585.1. NCBI lineage: Eukaryota > Metazoa > Arthropoda > Collembola > Symphypleona > Sminthuridae > Disparrhopalites > Disparrhopalites patrizii. The sequence goes on from JAQGBT010000104.1 coordinate 22,110, forward strand.
GTATTCTGAGCAGGCATGCCTGCTCATAGTTAATTGCGAGCGATGCAGCACATAAATAGGGAAACCTTTTGGGAGTCGTCATTACAGTCATTATTGTTATTTTACATTTTTCATCCTTGCAAAATTATAACCGTCGCTCTAAGTACAGCCATTCATTATCTCTTCTGTCATCACAATTTTCTCCGTCTGTTTCACAGAAGTATAAAGATACATTTTTCAGAAGCAAAGCAAATTTACTTTAGTTTCGTAAATTATTTTTTTGAGCCACCGCATTTCCAACAGCCAATAGAATTTGATCAATATTTTCCTCCACAAAGCTTTACGACAATATTTGATTTCTGCCTTTAAGAACGATTTTCTTGACACATTTTTATAATGGAAACGTTCAATTATTAAGTATAGATAGTTTACCATTAGGCGATGTATTCCCCATTTAACCTTTTATCTACTGAAATCTTACTGAAATTATTGGACTCGCTGGATTATGGTGAATGAAGTTAGCATGAAATTATTGAGGAATAAAAAATGGACTAATACGTCAAGGGAGCTTGTATAACGTTGGTAGTTGGTAAGTTTTTTGTCATGGACAAAAAATGCATGCGTAATAGAACAATATAATATGATGATGAAAGTGAGCAAAAAAATGGAAAAAGGAGGGACGTTATTACGAAATAAAAATAAATCCACAGAGGAAATCACTTTCGTGACCCCAAAGCATACATTATTGTAGCAGGCGTTGAGTGCTTGGCGCAGCACAATTCAAGTGAATATTTAGTTTCAATTGAACTAACACATGCTATCGTCCTTTTATGCTCTCATATAGTAGCTCGGCGATTCTGTGTGCCTGTACAGGCAGAAGGAAAGTCTTCATGAAGGTACTCGGAAGGTATGGGAATAATAATATCAAATATTACTACACAATGTACTCCAAAGAGGCACCGTATGCTTTCGCAGCGAGATCAAAATACATTGTGTCGCGAGATCTGTTTTTAGCATGTTTTTATATTTGCATGAAATGTCATTATTATCTCTATCTTTTTTTATACTTTACAATTATTGCCCAGGGTAGATTTTCCTACATACAGAATATACACACATCCTTTCGCAATGACAATAATGTATCTCTTCATCTTTCCTGTTGCACACACCACAAAAGCTCACATTTAGCTACGGATATGAAAACAATGTTGGAAAAATGTGAGAAGCTCCCTATGCACAGAACCAACAATCCGTCTCTTGACATTAATTTATTGGGCTCATTTTCTATTTATTCATGTGTTAGAAAATATCATAGAAAATTCTGACAGAGTGCTGGATGAATGGGTGAAATATTGGACGTTTTTCATGAAGCAACCTCCTCCACATGCTCTGCGGTCCAACAAATACTTTACCCATACAAATATGCAGCCAAAACAGATGTATTTGAGCAGGAAAATTAAATGAACCATCTGGTTCCCTTTCACATGTCATATTTTCAGCAGAAGGAATCAGTAGCACACTCCCTCCTACCTCCCAGCAAAACAAACACAGCCATTTCTTTCCACTTGAATTGGCAAGGTCCCTCCTCAAATCGAACGGTACAAAACGGGTGACATTCAGAGTTTCCACATTTCCCTCCAAACACCGAGTAAATACCAGGTAAATATCCGATAAGGTCATGCTTTGAAGGAGATAATTTATAATGAGCTAACCAAATCTTAATCTATAACAAAGTCATCCCCAGTCAAAGTCCTTGCTAAAGGGAATTCGACAAAACGTTAGTTGCACATTTGGAATTTTCATTAGTACGAAAAATCCAATTGGATTTTGCAACAAACTTGTCTCTCTTCCAGTCAAAATAAAAGCTAATTCCCCCGCCCCCCACATAAATGGGCTAATTGGAAAGAAAGGGGTTGCATTATCAGCACCGATAAATCTCGGAGGATTTACGACACACTCAAAATGGGATTTGTAGGGGCAAAAGGACAGACAAGATGCAGGGTCTCATTTCAGGGATTTATTGCACATGTGAACTAAATAGCGTCTAGGAGAGTCCAACCAAATGCTGGTTTTGTCTGGAAACGTACCATTCCAAGTTAAATACAATATTCAGACGCAAGAACATTTTTATTTGGTTACACTTTTTTTTACGGCAAAAAATGAGAACGGGATAACCTTGCACGTGTTAAGCATTAAAACTGCGGACAATTATGGGTGATACGATTTCCATCTATAATATAATTGCCATTCCCTCATCTGCAGGCGTGGGCGGTTATCTCACTAATCACTTTTACGCAGGCTTTATTATTCTCCTATAGTTTTATCATGGCCATTACAACTATTTTTTTTTGCCCAAATAGGAAAAAATTCAGTTACAGAATTCTCGGTTCAGGTTTTTTTGCCATTGCAAGTTTAAAAAGTAGTTTTAATTCCAAATTTTACCCACGCTAACGCCTGAGTAACATTGGCAGTTGTTTCTCAGTGGACTAATCCGGTTTTGGCAACATATCTTCTATGCATCCACACTATTCTCTCACTACATTCATTATTTCACATAAGGTAAAGAAGTACGTTAGTTCTCCTTCCTTTTCAAAGCAAATGGAGAGGAGGAGGCACCAAAGTACATATAAAAAAATGAAGACGTCAATAAATAAATACTATGCATGTAGAAACCGCTCTTTCCAATCTTTACGCACACGGAGGCACTTTATACAACAATGCCACACTCTTGATCTTCCCTCACCGGAGGATCGCATATGTACGTACATAATATTTACATTGGATCAAGAGCAACTGCGGCTTGAGCAAGATAAGATTAAATTAATCCATGTGTAATTCTAAAGTACTTATGGCAGGGAGTATAAAAATAGTGGAATAGAAAATAAAATAAAAATCACCCTGGTCAAAATGAATTCTTTAATGCCTGACTTGGTGAGAGCTTCAGGATCCAAAGATCTGCTTCTGCCAGGCTTGGCTTGCCCAGCCCCAATCTGGATGTTCTCCTTGCTCTTACTCTTCTTCCATTTGAAATACGATCCCACTTTACTCATGTTTGGAGCAAACAAATTTCAATTGGTCATTCACGACTCTTCAACCAAAAATCTACGCAATCTGCCAAATCATTGTGGAATTATACATATATTTGGTAATTACTTTTAACTGATGGATGGGGACGATTTCCTTGAAATTCCGAACTGTTCCCAGCAGAAACAAAATTGCTACACCCAGTATTTTTTAAAAAATTAATCACTCTGCCGTTGAGTCCAAGAACACTTTCTATTGCTTCGTATTTATTAGAACAAATAAATTAATTTCTCACTGTTTTTATGTAATGAATTTCTTGCTGTCACGGAAGAAGAAAACGCCCTCAGAAAAAATAACACCCGAAGTCGTAAGCAGGTAGAGGGAAATATAAAAACGAGGCATTTTTTGAAAGAAATCCCCCCTTCAATCACTTCATAGGGAAAAGCGAAAGAGAATATTTACACATGTTTGCACTCAAGGAGAAACTGGATTAGCAAAAACAAAATCAATCACCTTCCTCAAGAATTACCCATGACGTTGCTAGTACACTTTCAATTGTTGTTGTGTCATTTCCAATTTCCCACGAGGAAAGGAAGGCGCCCGGAGGAGAAGATGGAATGTTCACACCAACATTTATTTGTTGAATTAATTAGACTTGAAATGGGACTGGGGAATTGTTTAAATAAATAAAAGGAAAAGTAAATATCGTCAGAGTGTGCCGTGGAAAAATCCCCCAACCACTCTCTATCTCTCCTGGCATTCAACTGGGCGCTTGAGACTCCTCAACTTGCTGTGGTGAGAGAGAGAGAGAGAGAGAGAGAGAGAGAGAGAGAGAAGAAGAAAAATAACGTAAAAACAACAATGGAGAGAAGTTGTATGTACGGAGAGGCGCTTCTCTCTTCTCTCCCTTTTTAATGATACTGAGCACATTTAAAGCCCTGCCGCACACACACCTGGGCACGAGGAGATATTTATACAGCAGCAAGCACGGAGCTGATCTTGAGGAGGGAATAAGGCATGTTGGCATATAGCCCCAGCCATTCTCGGCAGGAACATCTCTCCATGCACAGAAGCACTCTTAAATAATAATTATATTTAAGACCTTTTAACCGCACTCACATAAATATGACAATGTTACACATTTTGGAGCTTCTCTCCTTCACGCTACTACACCCAAATTGGAGGGCCTGTCACAAGCAGTCAGCTAATATCTCCACTACAATCCATGTACATATATTAGCCATTCTCAAGAGTTTACTCAGGCTTGGACATCTTTTCCCCGCAGAGCTCAAATTATTTACGTTTTTATCACAATGTTTTATATTCTCAGGATTTGCAGTTTAAAAGACAGTCCACACATCTTTATACAAGGGATATATGTACATATATATACATACACATTTACATACATACATACGTACGTTCGAGCTGAAAGAAAGGAGGAGCGTAGTTGACTGGATAAATTATAGCGTGCAGGGTGAATGTGCTAAACACATGGACAAGTTTTTACGGAGATTCCGCTTTTCAATGTGAAATACTTTTGAAGGCTCAAATTTTACCACAGATCCCGCTATGCTCTCATCATGAGATAAAAAGATACTGCCAAATTTGTTTCGCACCTTCGTAAACGAGAAACCCCTTAGGGTTGGTTGTTCATGGGAATATTATTGCAAATTGTCTCAGCCCTTTCAGGTGAAGGTGTCAAACACAAGTAAACACACGAACAAGCAAAATTAATTAAATGGAATTACAACCACAGATTTTTTTAAACAAAATGTCTTCTCAATTTTAAAAAAGCTCTCTCGGCTTTTCGACAATAAGAGGTGAAAAGTGTGGCGGCGTTTCAGCACATTCACCCTGTACGTGGAGGCAAATGGTGTGTGCGCGTATTAGTGTTGGAGTCATATTAATAATAATTATGACTCCTGAAATCATTAGAGCCTCCCCTACAGCAAGAGCATAGCATGGCTTCTTTGGGGACGCTGGAAAGGCCAGGCTGCTGGAGCTACTAAATATACGAGAAGGATGAGCAGCTTGCACCGTGTCATATGTGAATGGATATTTTATTTTGGATTTATTAGTGAACAGAGTCATGTTCTTCCCTCTGACGTCATGCTTGCAGGGATGTGTGTCTGTCCAAGACCTAAGAGGCACATAAGCCCACTTGATTGGAGGATTTTGGTGTTGGGCAATTTTCAGCCCTTGTCAATGTGCATTTAGACATGTAAATCAATTTTTTTCACTTTAAATACTCCCTCGAAATGTAGGAATTAACCCCACTGAAATTACTCCACTTCATTTCCCCCCGGGAAGACTCTACCTTCGTGTCTTAATGCAGTGGAAAGGCGGTCAAAAGGAAAGAAAATGTAAAGAACAACAAACAAACCATGAGGTGATATTTTTTTTAAAACCTTTTTTCCCCATGTACAAGTGAAGGAACTTCTAGTAAAAAAAAATATTACCCTCAGCACGACACTAATAATAGTCAAAGGAGCAAGGACACATTCTCAATGCGAACTTACTAATGCGATGCATTTATACTTGAGCATGCAATAATAGGAGAGAAAACCCTGGCCACTATAGTCGGATATCATTACATTCCCTTACAAATCTCACCTGATACGTACTTGCATATAGGAAAATTAACCCAAGAAAATAAAAATGAAACAATGGCTTTTTAACGGTGGCTCTCAATGTCTGAGAGCACCTTCAAAGCTTGCAACTATAGAGAGTTCCTCGCAATTCCATACTTGCTTCTCTTCGCATCCTCCATATTCCGTTTCAATTTTTATTACTTTTATAATAATAAACACCCTCTGAAAGCTCAGCGTAAGTCACCTGCGGTGGCGTATACAATATAGATACATTGTAATTCGCTCTCTCTCTCTCTCTATCTCTCTCTCTCTCTCTTTCAGTTGCTTCACCCAGCAAAGTCGCGCCTAATGCAAGAGTGTGAGTTTATTATGTATGTAAATGTAAGCTATAGGAGCGTAGCAGGAGGCAGAAACGAGCTTTAACTGGCAATACGATTAACACTTCGCGTAAAAATCCATTGCTACCATCAATTACCATATTTCCATTAACAAACTGCCTTCAACTCGATATTTTTTCTCTTCTTCCATTCGTTTCCACTCTCCTCTTCCCTCCGTTTCTCATTTTTTCTTCTACGCTTTCTCTCTCTTCTTTCCTCACACACTCTCTCCTTTATCCTCTCGCTAATTCTCCCTTCCTTCCTCTTCCATCCTAAATTCGACATTCATCATTCACGTCATGAACCATCCAGGGAAGTTCACGAAGAGCGTGAAGAATGATGTTGGATGTGGAAGCAGTGGAACCGCGAGATTGTTTTTTTTTGCAGCTACATATATGTATATGAATAGCATAGAAAAACTTGGTGCGAAATACAGCCAATAATTAAATCTTTTAACGTTCATATGACGAAACGGGTAATGAGGAAATCACAATTAAAAACGCTCCTGTCCCACCCGTCATAGTCTTACTACCTTATCTATTGTTTTTAATATAAGTTTTTAAAATCAGCAGGTAAAGCCTCACCCTGCAGTATTTCATCAGGGAGTAAGGATAACATTGCAAAAAAAAAAAAAAAAACTGAAAAAGAGCATACGGTGCAATTTCCATAAAAAAGATTTGGCGAAAGATGGTTTGCGAAAAGCTCCTCACCCTTGAAATCATTCATCGTACCTGACGAGACATAATCACTTTCAATCATCATAATGTATGCGGGTTCGGAGAGAAACTCCGACAAGTCTCCTTCTTATTGTCTGCTTCCCCAATAAATGAGAAATCCCCTGGTGATGCACACTGAGCGACCGTGACATTAAAAAAAAAATTGTTTGCAGAAAATTTTGCGGGAGGATGTAGGATGAAGGGGAATTCAGAGGACATTTGACTCAAAAGAATCTTTCCTACTGACTCCATTCTGTGGGAAGAAGAGATAAAGTAGCACCGAGCCATGTGTTTTTTTTGTGAAAAAGAACAAAAATGACCCTGACTTGAGATGAGTATCGGGAATCGACAAGAGAATCTCCGTGGCCATCTCCTCGCATCTGCCCCCTCAACAATTCTCCTTCAATTCTCCCTTCCGATTGATACAATACGAGTGCAACCTTCCACACAACATTCTCTCTCCTCTATCCCATTTGATACAGTAAGCATTTTCCTATATGTACAAGCCTTCTTTGAGATGGAATGGAAAATAGAGTTTTTCCATACTTCAATGCGACATTGAAAAAAATGTAATTCCCACATATGTACATATTTATTCGGTTATTAGCATACATATGCACAGCGTGCTTTTCCGCGGAAATCGTCTCACAGACAAATTCGCAGGTCCAGGAAACATTTTTCTAGTCACAATCACAAGTACTGAACATCACAACATAATATTTAATTCCAAGATGTGTTTTTTCATTCTTCACGAATTCTACTAAACTCATCTTTTAAACATCATTTTGTCTATTTTACAACATTCTTGGAAACAAAGAAAGAAAATCCTTGTGCTAGTATATTTGTCCCTGTCGTCCGCGTGGTAAAACAATTGTAGGAATGCCGGCAAGATTTATAACTAGAAGTGTGAAAGTGTTTTTCTGGAAATTCATTTGATCGGAAATGTTCTTATCTGGAGGGAAAATCTTGAAATTAGGAGAAATCAAACAATTACCTACATTCTCTGAGCGACACATGAGAAACTGAAAAAGTTCATTAGCAATAATTTGAATAAGAATAATTTCAACACCTTCAAGCAACAGCCGAATGACATTTTAAGGTAAACAGATGAGAAATTTGGAACAAATAATCATATCGAAAGTTAAAAATGTATTATGACAATGCTTATGAACTAAATACGACTAAGTGTCCGAATTCCTAATGGCAAAAGCGACTAACAACAAGTGCCAAAAATTCTGAAAATATGCAACAGAAATTGGCTGAATGAAAACCTTGCTGCTGCCGAACCCAGAAATAATAAAAGCAAGCTAAAACAACTCTTCCGTGCAGAATTTTATTGCGGTTCCAGTCAATAAATCGGACCCTGACAACATTTGGCCAAGTAAATGGCGGTTTTACCGCGCATGGTTCAGAATTGAGCACTTCCCCTATTTTTTGAGCTGCGCGTCGAAAAAGCACCATAGCTGGATAATTGTTGTTGGATCAGGATCCAACTTTGTTGACTGCAACCGCAATCAAATTTTTGCACCCAGCAGGTATTTTTATTTACTTTTTATTATTTCTGGATTACGCACCAGCAAGGTGGGAACATTCAGTCGGTTTCTGTTGCGCATTTTCAGAATTTTTGGCACTTACTTAGTCGCTTTTGCCATTAGGAATTCGGCCACTTAGTCGTATTTGGTTGTCAGCATCGATGTAAACAATTTCTGAGGTGAGCAAATGCAAAAACAATGTTGGCGGGAATACAGAAAGTAGTTCAATTTAGGCAACAACCAATATCGACAGAAATTTGATGTAAAAAAATATTCCCCTGTCGTCATTTCTGCTTCCCCCTGACCATGAAAGGTAAACCGGGATAAATTGAATTGATTATAAAAGAAACATATATTTTACTAATAGGAATTCATTCCTTTCCATCAAAATCCTGCTACTGAAAAGACATTTTCTTCCTTCAATTGCATGATTGGAACATTGGCAGTTGGGAGTATTTGTGGACAAACAATCGGCAGGAAATAAACGAGGTCACTTTGCGTGCTTGCATAATTTTCATTTTGATCACATCAGAATCTAATTTACGCCATTAAATTTCCAACGATATGAGGAAGCACGATTTTTCTCCTCACACAATTGCTTCTTTAAGTTCCTTTTTCTGGTTGCACTTGTAATTCTGAGTTGGCAATAACAATAATATCGCCCGCCTTTCATTCCGCATTTTTATTACGGAAAGCACGTTCACAAGGCAATTCTGTGGTTGCCATTAGGAATTCTACACTGCTTTATAGTTAAACAGGAGGCCAACAAAACGTACGCATTCTATCAGTATGTTTTACTTGACAGCAATGCCTTGTTGTTGTTAATCCCGTGCAAATCCATGTACATATGAACATGATGTGTACGTAGAAGTATGGGCACAATCTTGGGAATGGAGAAAAAGCATTAGATGAAAGGTACAAAGCTGCAGGATCCTCTTTAACATCATGTATTTACAGCCATTGTAATCCAGTGCGTCGTAGTGTGCTAACATATACCCAATAACCCTTTCTTATCCTATCACAACAAGTGGGGATTTGCAAGTCGGAGGAAGCCTCGCAAAGGTAAGTAAACTGACAGTTTTGTCAGTTCTTTACAGTTATCTAGCCCTACAATTTTTGTTGTTTCCCGAACAATTAATTTCCTTATTTTGGTCCCCTAAATTGGCTTTAAATCCATTTCATACCATTGTAATGTTCATATTTTTTAATTGGACGCCCTAACTTTGACTTTTTCTATTCAATATAGTACAGAATTATAAATATCTTTTAGGAATGAAGTCGTACAATTACTGCCAAGCACGAGCTTGGATGCCTTCACCAAAATTAATAACTCAATTTTGTTGTTGAATTAAATGTGTTGGGATTAAACAAACTAGAGACGTTCAGGTTGCTGTTGGAGCATGCTTTTGATTTCCGCGTTTGATTGTAAAAATAACTTTTGCTTATGTGTAAATGATTGCGGGAAAAATAAAGTCGTGAGGCGGCGGTTGAATGTGCCATAAATGCTGGAATGTGGCGCGCGTAGAAAGAAATGACTGGAATTCGGACTTACTTTGTGCCTTTTATCCTGATCGTTAACAGAATGAGATCGATTGCGGAACATGTCCATGACTTTGGACACGGGACTGCGAAGACTTTCCGATCCCGACCGAGGTCTGTGTCCCGAGGAATTGGCAGATGAGTTCTGATTCTTTTGAGATTCCGCTCCAGTTGAAGAGGAGGACGAGGAAGCACTTAAGAGGGAATTCTGGACAAAATCAAGACATGGACAAATCAGATGCAAGGAAACTCCTTTTGAATGGCTTACATAAAACCTTCCCGACGAACTTTTACAATTATTTGCCTTTTCTTTATTTACATAAACAAATGTAGATTGACGCACAATTTGGTTAAATTGTTGTCGTCAGCGTCCTCCTTTGTTTGTGTATAAAACACCCATTCCATTGATATTGTAAACATGTCTGTATACAATCTATCTAATTTTCCTCTGTTGCAAGTCTTGTGCTATTACCGTGGTAAATTTTAAATTGTATAGTTCAAAACTTCTTTTACGAGCAATTCTCCCCAGCCGGAATCTTTTAGACCGATAGTTTTTAATTAAAAAAATATGACTCCAAATATGTACATATACACAATGAAGTATCTCATTCTAAACATTTTAGGAAAACTTTGGTTTTAGTGCTCGACTTGTCTCTTGAGTAACTTTTGGCTAGCCCCTGGCATGGGAACAAATTCGTCGTCCACTTCACGTGGTTTTTTGATCGTCTACTTCAGGGGTGCTCAAGAGGGGGTTTTTGGTCTCCCGGGTGACCACTACAGGATATTGGAGTGACCATTGACTGTTTGAGTCTTTACAAAATGATCCTGTGGGTCACCGACTTAAAACTTTGTGTCTAATTGATGTTATAATATGTTCCCAGATAATTCAAATGAATATTCTGGGGCAAATACATGCACGCTATTACTAGAATAAACGTGAGGTATTTTTTATCGCAGACAGACCTACAACTTATCAGGGTAGTAAAAATGGGTAGTTTCCCTGACCCGGAGATGTTTTGTCCGTTTCCATACAAAAATTCTCTGATTTTTCAATGAAAATCTCCACAAATGATTGCCCGGAATAATTTGTTCGGCAAAAAGAAACAAAACATCACCCTGGGCTGAGTAAAAGCTGGCCTAAAAATTTGTGTTTTTTAGCAACTTTCATGACAATTTGCGTGCTCATAAATTTCACCACTCTCCCACTATCATAATAATTTTCAGTCAAATCTATATACGCGTTTTAATTGTAATAGAAGCGTAAGTACGAAGCTAGATTAAAATCATTTTTTCCTTACACGATAACAAATTCCCTAACACTATCCGTTTTCTAACACTATCACAAATATTTTCTGGAAAATTGATTCGTAATTCTTGTTAGCTAGCGGAATAATCCATAATGGAATCATCCTTATGGTGTTTTTAACCGTTTTAAAATGACATGTATTTCACCAACTTTGGCTTTGTAAAATCGCAAAAGTTTTACCGAAATTTTCATATAGTTTATTGACTAAGGACATGCAAATTTTCAGCTTTCGGTGATTCCTTGTAGAATTAAAAAATCAGTATATCTGTCTTCTTTAAACTCATCTCACAGTCGCTATAATTCTGAAATAAGTAGGCTAACTTGGCTATTTATCCACATCTGGGATAAAATTTGCCACAAGAAAACCATGTTTTTACTTACTAGTGAGCTCGGGACGGAAAGTCGTGGCACCCCTGATCTAAACGCCCCTTTCATTGGCTGACATTTCTCATTAAATCTATAGTTTGACTCGCTCGCAACACAACTTTGCTCCATCTTTTTCTTGTTACACAGATCACAATGAGAAACCAGAGGGAAGCCCTCAAGAGCTCTCTTCGTCGCTCTTAACCTCTTTATCGCCACTTCGACTTTGCAAGAGGAAAAAGCTTCTTCAAATTTTCTGGGAAAAAAGATTAAACGGGACTGCTTGGATTAAAACGTCTTATCACACCGGAAGTTCCGAGATTAACCGGAGGCTCTGTGCGTCACTTTCATGTGTAATCTCATGGAAGTTCTCACTCCTCTACGACGATAACGGCTAGTTTAATTATGGAACAGATTTTCTTGCGGAATGGGACAATTATAAAAAAGGGACATACTTGTACAGCACTTTTCATTGTAGACATGAAGGTGGGTTTTTTGAGTCTGGCCACGTCAGACTTGGATCTGGGTCGGAAGGCATCCAGTATCACATTGGTTTTGGTGGAGCCGGTGGGGGTGGTGGCCGGGGTGATGGACGGGGCTCGGGCCCGACTCGCGATCTCGTCCCCCGAATGATGCCTCGTCCTGGAGTCCGCCATGGGATGATGATAATGATGCTGCGCTCCGTAGTGATGAGCTCCAGGCACGGCCACACTGGACGCCGTCTGGGAGGCGGTGATGGAAGAATTCGTTGCTGGTGATGAGCTATTTGTCGTTGTGCTGGAAGGGATTGACGCCTCCGTGGACTCGTCAACATCTTCCGTTAGGATGGAAGGCAACTGTTGGCCGCGGAAACTCTGTTCAAAAAAACACAACAAATCATAATAAAGTAATTGTAATTGCTTTATTGTCAAATATAACAGCATTTATGTACATACTGATTTCCAAAGACAGACATAATCAATTGGATTTACAATCATTTGTCAATCATCACAATGATTTGTCCATTTGTACTGATTTGTAGATTTGCAATGCTTTGTCAATGCGACCAATTATTTTGTAAATTATTTTTTCTAATTTATTCCGAGCATATTCCATTATTTTCATTCCTCCAGTTGTCATTCCTCCAGTTGTTCCTACTCAACTTTATTCCCTCTTGAGCTTGTTTGGATTCTGCATTGCCAATATGTATTATATTTTTTCTTGGAAAAACACTTTCAGATAGCTCTTCCAAACATTTGTACCTGAAGTTAAATTGGCTTGGAGATCCTTCCGATGCCTTGCAAAAAAAAAGAACCTCGAAATAGGACAAGTTTATTTGCACAAGTCAGTTGGTTTCGCTTTCGCTTGTGGGATGTCAACATGTCACGTCTCCCGTGATTTCCCTCCTCTTTTCCCACTACAATTTCCCCTGAAAGTCTAGTTTCGGGTTTCCAAGACTACTCAAATCCAGTTAAGTCAGAAGCAGCAGCTGCCGTGTATGCCATCACAAAAAAAAGTAGAACGAAGGGAGAAAGTTACAGATAAGAAGAATGAAGAGGGGAAAAAGACAAGAGAAAGAGCGACAGAGAGAAGGAAAGAATATAACTTCGTATGTTTAAGTTGAGTGTTTCAGAGGAAACTTTGCGCTTGAGAGCTTGGAAGAAAGAAAAGGAGAAAAGTCATCACAATTTCTCTCCAGGACATGTGATACTTTTTCATACAATTCCCTGCTTCGTTTCAGAGCAAATGAGGTGAGAGTGAATGTAGTGAGCGAGAGAGAACATGTGGACGCAATTACATTTCGTCCAAGGAACGGAAACAAGTCAAAGACAAGGGCAGACGCCACAGATTTCAGCTTCAGTAACGTAAATCCCGCAAAATACATTGGGTTTTGTTTGAAAATGAAAATTTTGTACACCAACCAACGCTGTCCGACTTGTGATTGGTGCGGCAAAGGCGTAAACAGTTTGACGGAGGAAACCAAATGTTTACGATCAAGTCCCTTTCAGAATTTGCGGAAGGAAAAAGGAGAGACTTTTTTAGAAGTCTTGAGAGTATCCCTCAGAACTTTCCACAGGCAATGAGTACCACAGAAGCGATATTTTTCTTCAAAATACCGTAAAAACCGGCCATGGGCAAGAATTACGCATCAAAAATCAGTCCTCCGGAAAACTGAATAAGGTACTACGACGAAATCGTCTGAAACTAAAGGCTTAACTAAGGCGCATATCAAGCCCTTCCACTCAGTTTACATGTAATGGTTGAAAAGAAACATTTCCAAACTGTTAATGCAAATACAGTTGGGGAAAAGAACCCAAAAAAGTGTACATTATTTTGGGGGAAAGCTGAAACCGGCAGAGAGACACCAGGCCAAAATGTGTGCCAGAAACTGCGCAATAATCAGGCGGGAAAAACTGTAACAAAGCAAAAGGGCCATCGACCACCAATTTTATTTTGGACGAAAATAAAGATGGGAATTTGTAAACAAAGCACCGAGGCGGAAATGGGGAAAACAATACGAAGAAATAGGCTCCTGGAGAAAGGAGAAAGAACCCATTAGGGAGTCCCGTTAAAGAAGCCGACGGGGACATAAAGCCAAGACAAATAGAAAGTCACACAATTTCATGTAATCGAATATTGAGTAGGAATACGAGTGGTTTAAGTTGTTAATGTGAAATGTAAATGACAGAATCCCTTTGATTCCTACTTCTCTTTCTCTCTTCACAAGTAATTTTCACGTCTTCCTTCTCCTATTTGCGTCTCTCCAGTTGCTTTCTCCATCTTTACTTTCTCCCCCCTTCCGTTTGCTTTCTCCATCTTCACACCCAATTAAATCTGCAGAAGGCTGTAGCCGTAGAGAGGAACTGGCACTTCCCACACCCTCCCACGCCATTACATTCCGCTCCCGCTCCATTCTATGTACGTGTTCCACGCGTCCAGAAGACCGAAGAAGAAGATCGTCTCCATAATTCCATTATTATTTATCACCCCCACACTTCTCCCTTTTCCATCAAAGAGTGACTCTGGAAAGTAGAAGAACATGTCCAAGAGAATGGAAAGAGTCTTCTTGCACTTGTTCTGTCCGGAGAAATCCAGGAAATGTTCTGTCTATGTATATACTACACCAGAACAAATAAGCGGAAGGGACGTAAATAGAATAATGACATCCTCTCTCCTTGGCGAAGTGGATGGAGCGGAGGAGAAGGAGGAAGAGCAAGACTCTTGAGAGAATAATAATGTGTAATAAAGCCTTGTTGAATCATGGATAAATTGGACAAGGAGCCTTCTTTCACCGGCCAAAGCACAACATTCAAAGTCAATTCCCCGACTTTCTCCAGGCTTGAAAACATTGGTCCGTCTCGTTACACCCAATTTCTCTTCAACAGACGGCCTTCTTCATTACTCCGTTTCTCCCCTTTCTTAAAAATACAAGATCAAAATGGATGGCGTAAGAAATAGAGCGCAAGAAAAAGGAGAGGTTTTTCTCGGTTTTCTGGGTCTAACTGCAACTAGGGTCAATTTGTTTTTCGAATTTGCTTCCCGGAACAACCCCCAAATTTTCTCTTGTATGCCCCATTATACCTAATTAATTCGGCTTGTTGGAGGCAAAATTGGAATGGTTCCTTTGCCGACGGCGCCGACTATGAATTAGATGCTTCAAAAAGCAAAGAAGGCCAGGAACGGGATGGAACGTGGGCACAGTCGTTAGCTAGGAAATCATAACACATAAATGCGTAGAATCGTTCTAAAATCACGCCCGAAATTATCGAATACATTTTCGGTTTAGAATTTGCGCCAATTCCTTACTAATTTGGGCCGATTTTGTTTATAGTTTGGACTCAAATTTGGTATTCTCTGCCAAGTTACTGAAGAAGAACACCGCTGAAGAGCTGAAAGCGTCATTTTCCCCGTGATGAACTTGAAAGCTGAGAAGGAAATTAATAAGATTATGATTGTCGGGATTTTCCCTCCTACTTTCCCCTTAATCCTCCTGCCTTGTCTCTGAGCACCAGGTTTCCTTCGCCTGAAAGTATGCATTATCTACACCGGAGAAACGCTGTCACACATATAAATGAATAAATCTTCCATCTTAACATATAAATTGACAGAACTTCAAAAAATGAATATGTCCGTCTTAACCCCAAGAAAATGACACAAACCGCAACTGCAAAAACAAACTTCTCCAGAATGTGAAAATTCTAAAAGGTTGATGACACTAACAAACGCATTTGGAGAATAAAAAATGTGATTAAATACGCAATTACCGCCGTCCTGATTGTTGTCGCTGATAATAATCTCCCTCAACCACAAACCAATCATTCATTTCATTTGAAATTCAATTGTCTCTTCTTTCCCATTCAATTTGTATTCCGATTCAAAAAAAAAGAAATCACAGGATTTACGCAGTTATTCCAGAAAAACTCCACACACTCACAGAGACTATACACACAAACACTTTTATTCCGGGCTTCACTAATTCTTGATAAGGAGGTAACAAAACAAAAACAATTGGTGTGACAAGAAATACACCAATCAAGGCAACTGTTGTCCCTTGTGATTCCACCGGAAAACTATGGACTTGGAAGGCCATTGTTAGTCTTTTGTATGCAAAGAGAAACTAATAAAAAAGGGAACGCAATGCTCAAGGTCACATTGTTCATTGAAAAACATGGCGAATATAATAAAAAAACGTATATCCCCTCCTCAGACATAAATTATATACTTATTTACGTGTACGTATGCACTTTATGGCTGAAGGGTACGTTGCCAGAGCTTTTACGATGCATACAAAATACCATGATATATGTTTTGCGAGACAATGAAACATTTGACGAGTGGCACGACATTTTTTTTAATGCCTACACACATGTCGCAAAACTAGTGCAAGCTCTCCCGGATTTTTTTCCACGACAGGGAATCTTGGAGACCTGAAGGGAATCGTTTGTAGAAAGTATTTTATTTCTAAAGTTCTTCAAGGTGCGGAGACGAAAGGACGAAGAGCTCTTCTCATATCCCCATTTAACCCTTCCGGGTAGCTTAGAAAAGGACCTTGCAAACCCTCGCTTACATTTCTCACTTTCTCCCTGTCCAGCTGAATGTGCCCCAAATGTATGTCTGCCGAGACTACTAAAGGTAGTATTTGGGAGCAGTTTGACGGGGAAATGAGGAATCGTTGCCTTTCATCTGTAACTGCTCTTCATCCTCACCTTTCCCTGCGTCAGCAAGCCACACTTTGGACCAGTGAATTCTTCCCACCCGCAACCAGTCCTATGCTTTACGGCTTGCCCGACAGGATGATATTAGTTAGCTAAAGGTTCCTCTCTTCCCTTTGAATGTCCCTCTGTACGGTGTGTGTTCAGTGTCCTGTCAAGTGCCAAGATGCCACTACAAAGAGTGAAGTTGCAAACCCAAACCACGGGCTGATTGGGGAAGTGAGCCGCTTCCTATTGCGCAACACGTCCGTCACACACAATAGCCACCGATGCAGAAATTCCCTGAGCAATTTCCAATCCAAACCAGTCGTCCTTTCACAGGCTTCCCATCAATTAGCCCAGCTCTGCTCACTGCCGTGGGAGGGAACGGGAAAATGGTATCAAACACAAAGTGAGGGAGAAAGAGGCAATTTCCAGGGAATGCAATTAATTTATAGGGCACTTGAACCCAGTCTAAGCGAGTGTCGTACGACGCTCATAAAAGGCCGAGAGCTGACGACTCTTGCAAAATCTCTTTGTTTGAGACGATATCACTTCAACCAATGAGTGTCCCTGGTTCCGTAGGTCCAGTTTATGGTCTATCAATGCAACCAAATCCCTGTTTATTCCCATACTTTCCTCTAATAATCATTTTTATCCTTCAACTTACTCTGTGCCAATACTTTAGCTCAAGGGGAATATTACAATTGGAATTTGCTATGAGTCCTAAATATCGCGACATACAAAAGATTTGCCCATTTTTATTTGAATGACACTGGCTAAACCCTAAAAACTCAGCGCAGAATTTATTAACGGATTGTACACGTGAATCACAATGCCTGAGACGGAACAAACCTCTAGAAAATCCACTTTGTCTGGCAGTGACATCCGCTCCTCCTCAAGTTTGTTTACATGGAATGAGAACAATAAGGAATTCACCATTGCGACAAGGGAAAAAATAAAAAAAATCAACCCACAAAAACACATTAAACTGGAGCGCGAATGGAACAACATAATTGCGTTCGAGAGCTTCAGTAAACACATATGTACATATAGCTATGTATGGATTTCATTACTACCACAAGGGAAAAATTGAATTCACCGTCTCGTGTTTAACGACAAAGGAGATTACCAATCCTGTGTGTAAATGTTTGCTGGTGTTGAATAGTACACCCGAGCTAATTTCTTTTTGTAGTTCACTAAACGCTCCAATCTTCTCTCTCTCTCTCCGTCTTTCTGTCCCCTCTCGCTATTTCTTTTTCTCTCCATTGTATTTCCTTGCTGTTGGGGAATTGCGTAAGTATCCTTATCTTTCGCAATGTCGCGAGAGGGAGAAACTCTATAGGGAGGACAAAAAATCAGAACAAAGGCTATGGACTCCAAATAGGAGGAAAACTGGCAGATGTGGCAAGTGCCTTGTAATCTCCCGTACTCTCATCCGACATGCCCACGACAATAAACAACTAATAAAAGTGTACTACATGGCTTGGAAGGGGAAGGATAAAGCGAGGGAATAACGCCTGTAGTAATTAAGCCTCTATGAAAGAAATGATCAAATCCGAGAATAATCCTTCTCCAGTGTTTCTCCTTTCCAGACATCATACTACATGCGATTCCGCTCCAGAGAATTCCACCAGTTTACTGGATCTGATATCCCTTTGTTCTTTTACTTTTTTCGTCCTCAACCGTGTCTTTTGCGGGCGAGGAAACTTCTCATTAATTACGTCAATCCAGGCTCTCCAGGGATCTCCAGGCACTTGGCTAGCAGGATGTGCCGTCATGTTCAAAATTGCTACACACACCGTGTCATTTAATCCACCGCAACGGACGCCACGGCAACAATGACAGCACATTTCCTAGGTGTTTCTCCACAAAAACAAGCCGCCTTTTCTCCTTGTCTTCCTCTCCTTTTTCTTTCATAAGCATCAAGACATTTCTTAGAATCCCTTTTGCTTATCTCTCTCTCTCTCTCAAACTTTCTCTCTTTCTCTTTCTCAGCCATTTCTATGTCGGACAACATCCCTCCGCCATTGCTCATAATTGGAGGCACACCCGGAGGCTTCCCACTGAGAAGAAAAGGAGAGATGGAAGGATTTATGTGAGAGTGAAAGCAATGTGATGTCTTAAGGAGAATTTGACATCCACAGTCAATCCGCCACTTTCTCCTTCTCAAGCCTTACCTTGGAATATAGCCCCGACGGCCTCTGCATGGAAGTGTGGCACAATGGCATGGAAGACACATTGGAATGAGACAAAAGTCGGCATCTGTCCCTGACACGCCCTTTTGACAATCACGAGCTACAAAAGGAAGGAGGACGAGCAATAGGAATTTCAGTGACACGAATACACCGGACGATAGGGGAAAAAGGCATTGAAGCAATTGCAGAATAAATGTACGCGCAATTGCAATGGTGAAAAGTCTCGTCGTTGTACGTACTTGTGTAAATGCCGCTAATTAGTTGGGCTTGAAGTGAGGCGGATATCCAGTCCAGGAGACAAAGGCTTGGAAGGAGACAAAATGAACAGAGTTGACATAGCAAACTCGCTACCATCATGTGGGTTCGGGAAGGGGCGAAGTGTGTATTTCCTATTACACGTGCGGCGTCCTATTGCCGTAACAATGCAATTGACATTCTTATCTTATTTTCGTATCATCATTACGACACGCGCACCTTCGCCCCCTCAATATCTACTCCTCTTTCAATTTTGTCCACATTTCTGAGGCATGCCAAAAGAAGAAGGCACACATTTTTTCTTCAGCTGTTTGCTCCCGACTTTTTCAGTTCTTTTGCCATTGGCAAGTACTTTTGTAAACACGTGAAACGCTCCCGGCATTTCCCGATTCACCTTCCGCTAACTTTTTTGAGGGAAAAGTTCACAGGGAAAATCCGAAAGTTTCCGTCGGGACTTCCATTGCTTTGTAATAGCAGAGTTTGACTATTTGTGAATATTAACCGGCAGGAAGTGGGAATATAAATGTTGAGGAACTTTCGTAATTAAAATGACACCTTGACGCGTGAATTTCACAATGACTTTCCTCTGCTACTTTTTCTCAAATTAGTGAGCTGAAAGATCGCCTCAGTTGCAATGGTAGACAGTGTTTTTCTATTTTCCAAACAAAATCGTTCGTTCCTTGCCAAGAAAGAGTTGTTAATGGAAGGAAAAGTCCTGGGGTTTTGATCTCCTGCCTTTTCCATCTGGGTAATAGCCTCCATATAGATTGCACTAGTTTTTTTTACCTATGCAGTTCCCCTTTTTTACTCCGTTTTCTCCCTTTTCATCCAATCCTCAACTGGCTGCATATTTCCATGATTTCCCTCATATATTTTCCCAAACGGGCAAAAACATCTTTTTTCACTCCGGAAAACATCTTGATGTTCCAACCCGACTTTTTTATTCCATAAATGTGATGAGAGGAAACTTAAGTCTAGACAAAATTGGAATCATTCTTCCTCCGTTCCTCCAAAAGCATCTCTTGCCAAGGAGAATGAATGACATTTTGCCAAAGTTTTTCTCTCCGCCTTCCCTCCAAATGTATACATATTTATTTAGGCCCAAATATTCCGAAAAATTTACGGTTTATATGAAACCAGCAAAATATAATGTATAAATAATAAAAAAAAAACACATGAAAAGTGCCACGGACTCCTTCCCCAAACTATTCCAAGTTTTCCCACGACCTTTCCTGGCCTAAATATGCTAGTAATAAAAAGGATCTTTCCCGCTTCTCGATGCTTCTTAAAGTCCATCGATAAAAATGGGGAGACTCGGGAAGAAATAAACGTTATAGGAAGCAAACGGGAAGGAGCCAGAAAAGTGGGAAAGTACGCAGTTGAACTTACTGAGGAGTGCTGGGAGCTGGGACTAATGATGCTAATAATAACAACTAGTTATTATGTACCCAAACACTTTTTCCCGCCTTGGACAGAAGCAAACTACGGAGAGATAGTGACAGAGAGAGACGGAGGCTAGTGTCTTTTTACTGCACAAAGTGGCTGTTGATGCGTGCCTCTCCCAGGAAATAATCATTACGCAATGAGAGCCAAAGACTTATTTACAAAACTGACTTGTCACAAGACAAGTGAGCCACCACTTCCATTTCCTCCGAGTCCTCTTACTGTCTAACCAAAACAACGATGGAGCCACGTACCTAGCTCTTCCCTTCCAAAACGTGCACAGTCGATTAGCCTCTGCCTTTTTTTTAATTTTTATGTTCCAAAGAGTAAACATCTTGTGCTTTTTTTCCTACAAAAAATAACCTAAAGAGAATGTGAAAAACATGCTGCGTTTATGTTACAATTATTTTTATTATTCCGGCCTACATTTAAACGCATTGGGGAAGAGGAGATTCTCAATGATGACTTTTCTTTCCTTCTCCGAGCCTCATCTTTCCTCACTTTTTCTTTGATTCTCTCTCCCTTTCTCTCTTTCTGTGTTTGTCTTCTCATTTTCTCCGTTACATTCCCACTTTCCCCGTCTTTCCCTCTATTCTTCTGATTCATTGTTTTTCTCTGTCTGCTTTTCTTTTGCTCTCACCGTCTCTGCTTTTCCTTGCTATTTATCTTTCTCTGCCTGTTTTCCTCTGTTTCGCTCTTTCTCCTCTGCCTGTCTTTCTTCTGCATTTATTTCTCTCAATCTCTCCCTTGAAGTCCATCTCTCGATCCGTCTTTCTGCTTGCCCCTTTTGGCATTACCTGATGGCATATTTGTCTCGCTCCCTTTTGTCGTGCCTTTCCAGCTACCAACTTCGTCTCTTTACTGCCTTTGCCTTTTCTTCCCTCAATACTAATATATTCATCCTCATCTCTCTCTCTCTCTTTCCCTCTTGCCCGACTCTCGGCAAGTTCCTCCCAGCTCTTGTCTGTCAAATGACACAAACCTTTTGTACAGGCTGCCTCTCTCCCTATGTTTACTTGTCGCGACACAAATGAACTGAAAGTTCTTGTAGAACAAAACGTGAGACTCGTGGATGACATTTGTTCTTTCCAAGAAGTCATGCATAATAAAAATAACTCGTGGTCTCTCAAGTACTTAATTGCAGCTGTTTTTTTTTGTACAAGCCAAAACGTAGATGCTTCTCCACTGTTCCATGGAAGATTAGATACAGATTTCCCTGTTTGCTCCTCAATAACATTGAGTGTGTGTTAGTCAAGTATCTTGTAACTCACCATTTTGTTTCTCTCTCTCCCTCTTGTAAAGGAAACTTGTTATTTAAATGAGATTAGTCCTTATCAAAATTGCACTCTATAGCGTTTGTTCACCACATTCGTAATTGGAGCAGACACTTTGAAGAAAGCACTGTTGTGAGCTTTTCCCACATTTATTTGTCTGGAGCACACACTAACTAAAGGAATTGTGAGGTCACAAGGAATCTCGTGGTATTAAAATAGCTGAAGATGAAGGGAGCAATTGCGTTGTCGGGAACAAAATATTGAGCCCCACAGACTTTAGCCTCAGCAAACTGTCAAAACTGAGTTTTTATAAGGTGAACTAAGCAAGAAAATGTAGGAGTCATTCACGGTAGTTTTGTGGCCTCTTAAGAAACGGTCCTTTCCTAATTTTTGCTACCTTTTGTTTGGCTACAAGAAATATCAACATTTATAAAGCTGCGCACGTTGCCCGGAGGTACGAAATAACACAAAAAGGTTTTGATTATCACGTTCCTGCTTCGGTGTTACTCCCTAAACATTTCCTGGGCGTTCCTCTGATTTATCGACTTTCGTTTTTTTTTGTGTGTGTGTGGATACAGAAATATCCTTGGGGGTACGAGATTAGGAAGAAAACAAGAAGCGGGCACAAATACACACATGCAATTCGTCCTTCCACCAACAAACTCACACACACAAATGTCAATGAATTTTTCCCGGTGATTGCAACCAGGCTATTTTTACAGCACTTTTAATGCACCAGAGCCGCTTTGAGACTCAATGTTCAATGTTCCTTGTTTTCCTTATCCTTTCGTCGTCTTCCTCTTTATACAAAGTAATTCTCATCCACCGAAAAAACGGCGCTTGGTTGTCACTAGAATTTTCCCCGCATAGCCCAAAATCCAGAGGATTATTTAAATATTATAATGAATTTGTGAAGAATATACAACGTTTTTCACCAAAATATTTTCAAATCTCAAACTTAAAAAAATCGGATCCCTATTGAACAACATCGGAGAGACAAGTGACTAGAAAAATGCAGTCCTTTTTAAGATGTTCTCTTAACTATATCAAATATTAACTAGTGCAACATTATAAAATACCAATGCACTGGGACACTTTTGGTGAGTCTATTAAAAGTCATTTTAAAATTTAATTTTTGTCCTGAAATTAACAGTAAATGAAAATTGTTTATAAAAGCTCCGTGAAAGTCGTCGGGGAAGCCCAAGAAAAAAGACCTTGAAAATATTTCCGTAAAAAATATGCAAAATCGTGTGAAAGTTCACTGACTTGACTCCTAAAAAATAGTTTGTACTCGAGCCCCAGTTAATAGGTACGGGCGAAAAAAAAAACAAGTAGAAAAAAGCTTGGTAAAAACCTTATTTGTTTCACTGTTACCACCAGAGCTTCCTCTAACTACTCACTACGGAAGTGTTACACGGGTGACTTGTTACGGAGCACTGGTAATGTGAGGCTCGGCGCTCCTACTCTTTGATAAAAATAGTGTAACTCCACACAGCCTCTCTTTCTCTCTTTCCAACTCCTCACTCCCTCTCCGCCCGGTAAAACGCGTGGATGCCTCTGTGGACTCTCGGTGTGGAAAGAGTGAGAGAGAGAGACAGAGAGAGAGAGAGAGAGAGAGAGAGCGAGAGGGCGAAACAAAGTTGCTTTGCCACCACACGCCACACATGGCACTTGGAAAACATCCGCCAAAATTCCCCACACTGTACTACGACCACATGCACAAATTCAGCTCGATACAAGAAGCTTTCCCCGTTTGGCTTCAAGAAAAAATCGCACAAATCGCGCAATTTCCCCCTCAACTTTTACCTGGTTTTAACTACTTTTATTTAACCCTGATTTTACCTCCGAATTTTGTTTAAGCAGCTTCCTAAATCCCCAAAAATGGTTCACGACCACCCACCTAACTTTCTTTATTCTTGTCCACACAGTTACAATCTTAAAATATGTTACGACCTTAAAAATATGTTATGACTTGACTTAAAAATCTATAAAAATCTTGTTATAAAAATCAATTCTTGTTATAAAAATCAACTCTAGTTATAAAATGAATAATTAAAAATTCGCGATTCTTACAACGTTCCTGAAAAACCGAATTCATGGTAAACAAGTGGAAGGAAAAAATCCAATCTCCAACTATTTAATCCGACTTGGACGGTCGGGGCTTT
Organism: Disparrhopalites patrizii; assembly: GCA_034698585.1. Classification (NCBI taxonomy): domain Eukaryota; kingdom Metazoa; phylum Arthropoda; class Collembola; order Symphypleona; family Sminthuridae; genus Disparrhopalites; species Disparrhopalites patrizii. The sequence continues at coordinate 46,046 of JAQGBT010000104.1, forward strand.
TGATGGGGATTAGCTAAGATTTATCTTGGAAGAGGTTCCTCTTCAACGTTTCTTGGATAACTGCAAAAAATATTACGGTAGCCCCCCCCCCGACTAAGGATGAAAGGGTGGCGGGATTAATTAATTTCGCCTTATCCTCCACCCTCCAAAAAGTTACTTCTGCACCCTTTTTGCTCCGTGTACTCCTTTGTAATGCCTTTCCTCTTTGTGCAAGACAGGAATTTGACGGGGAAATAAAGCAAAGTACACGAGGGAAGAAGAGGTACGGAGCCAGGACGGAGATGTGAGAATGAGAGAGAGAGAGAGCGAGACAAGTACAAGGTTTTCTCCTCCAATGACTCTTCTCCCAAACATTCGCTCTCGAAGAAGTTGCAAAAAATGGCAAAAAGAAGGTTCTAGCAGGGAGCAGGGCTTTCTCACTCGAACAAAAATAGGATCACTTCATGTACTCTGCCTTTAGTTTTTTTTCGTCTCTTCTTGTTTTTTTCCTCGGAAAACAACTCTTGAAATACTTGGAGGAAGGGAATGCGGCGAGAGACTCGCCGTCCTCCTCTTTCGACTGCAGCCTCAACCTTTCTATGATCCGTCTTCGCTCCTTCAAATGAGAAATTCCCTGCAACTCTATTCTTTCCAGCTTATTGTAGTAGCATGTAATTTAATCCGCCATTCTTCCTCCTCTATACCTTCCACCCTCCAACAATAGCATCTTACATTTCCCCTCCGAGCACACACAGCATTTCTCTCCTCTAAACTCAACAATGGGGATTAGATTCCCCCAACAAAGCCTTCTACCTGCTAAATCTGGCCTTTTCCCATACTCTTCCTGGAATCGAAAAAATCCTTCATTTCCCAACAAAGCCGTTGTTGGTTGTGGCTCAAATTGGGCTGGTGTAGCTCACACTCTAACACGTGTTAAGAGTTAAGAATACGCACATTTTGACCGCACTTCCCAACAACAAGGGAGATAATCAAAATAAATAAAAAATAAAACAGGAGATTTACTTGCCTCTCTTCCGAAATGAGTGAAGAGGGTGGAAAATGTTGTGACAATAATATTGTTTATTTTTTCCCCCAAACAATCCTACGTTGTGACCAAGCTGAATAAATCTCTTGGAAGCAGACGAAAGATGAAGGAAAGTGGGGAGTTTTGTGACGGCATGAGGCGGAGCACTGACACGATGCAGTACTTCCCTGCTACTGCGAAAAAGAAAGAAGTCTCTCTCTCTCTCGCTCTCTCTCTCTCCAGGCTGACTTGCTCTCTCTTGAGAAGGGAAATCAGCATCTACGTGATCTGTATAGAGACTTTGATATGACACTGCAAGAATCCCTCTCCCTTCCAAGACTTCCTCCCATTAAGTCCAGGACGTAGTCATATGTAGTATATACATATGTGCGTAAGTTACATATACCAGTGTTTTATGTACTTTTTCCCCCTATCTGTCTTCTGTGTACATTTGCTAATAAAAAAAGACTCTGACACTCATCGCCCCATGCAATTTTTATCAGGAGGAAAAGAGAGTTTCGGAGCTGGTGTGAAGCACATGGATGGCAATCCATATGCATGAACTTTATACTGCCGCTTTGGATATTTTTTCCCCTCAGTCTCCGTCGTCCGAGAGTGAATCAACGCCTTGAATCTATTCCATTTATATACAAAACTCCTGCCTCCATGTATCTACATTTAGATCTCCACGGCTGCTCATATGAATTTTTCTCTAATGGACATTCATTTCTCTCTCCCTCTCTCTCTCTCTCTCTCTCTCCCTCTCTCCCTCTCTCTCTCTCTCTGTCTCGCTGTATTCTCTCCGTCTCTCTTTTCATTACAGGATTGGAGTCTCCTGGCAAATTAGATTTATGACTGTATTGGAGAGCTCATTCATTACACTTGTGCTAATATTGAACCATTTAAGGAGGGACCTCATTATTAGCGAGCCTCATCACGATGGCCATTTTCCATATCCTTCACCGCATTAACGCTCTAACCCCATCAAGTCTTTGTACATGGAACCAAGTTATCTATTTTTCATCCTCAAAACGCTCAACTCCATAGACTCGAGAAAATCCTCCAGAGGATCTTAAATTACATTGGAACTCTTACATCCCTACATATTTGGTATTTGCTACGAACAGCTTTCTATGCGAATGGCATTTCTACGAATGGCGTCGTGTTTCCAAAGTAATTATTTCCCACTTTCGCCTGTATTACGAAAGCCCGTGGGACTCCTGAGCGAAAATGCGAAATAGTAGCTGTTAACGTTTAATCTGTTTGGAGAATTAGACCATATAAGCTCATGCAATATTTAGGGACAGGTTTTCAGCCCATTGCGCAATGGAAGTGCAGGAAATCAGGTGGAAGGGGATGAAAGGGCGGAAGTGTGGGTCAAAGGAAATTTTACCCGGACTGGGTGTCTCCAGAGAGGAAAGGTGGCAAATATGATGACTAGTGAGGAGAGCATCCGGCTGGAAGGAAATGGACAGTAAAAATACAAGAGAAAGAGAGACAGAGACAGAGAGAAAGAGAGAGGGAAAGGGAAAGACAGAAAGAGTGTGTGGGAGACGACAAGAGAAAAATCCAGATTCAGCATTGAGCAAGAAGATGAAGGAATAATGTACAGGGAAATCTTGAACAAATCATTGTCATCTGCAACACTAGGACAATGTAGCGCACAAATGTAAAAAAGGGTATAAAAGTCAAGAGCGTGTCTGAATAATAAAAACAAGCATTTCCTCCAGATTAGAATAGATAAAAATCCTCTGCCGGAGCTCTTGAGAGAAACCCTTGTATGGCATTCGCCTGAAGTCCTTCATTATTGAGTGGCACACGATTAGAAAATCCGCCTGCGACATTATTGATTCGAGGCAGCATACAAGATTATTTTGAATACAATTATGTTGAATACAATTATTCATATAATAACTCTGAATCCGTCTCCAGCGTGCTTTCCCCCATTCAGGACCACTTGTCTTCCAGGTTATCTCCAATAAGGCATCTCACCTCGTCCCTGAAAAGGAGCATTTGTGTGCCCTTCTTCTTCCATTATCTTCCCGTACGCACGATTACGTCATCTTTGTGCCATGATAATGGGAGTGGAGTGCTTTGACAATAATATTCAGTCCCAGTGCGTTCTCTGATGAAGAGGGAAAGTGGAGCAGCTGCTCCCAGCCTCACGTGCACTTCATTTCAACCACTTGCCTGCACTCCAGATATTTCTGTATATGATTTCCTCTCGGAATCTAGGCATACATTTGTCTCTCCGCCGTCACCCGTCACCATCATCATAAGAACAGGTTACATCAGAGTAAATAATAAATTCAGTCGGCAGCCCTCCATCTCCTCTCTGGACTCTGGTGTGGCTTCAATCTGAATCTGAATATCTGCCATGCTACTCATTTTCATTCAGAGGCAGTTACTTTATTGGATTTATTAAAAGCATGTCCCTTGTTGACCAGATGAAGGAGAGAAGAGACGATTTAAATCAACGAAATTGGACATTGACGCAATTACTTTAATATCCCAACAAATCCCATGTGCTGAGTAATCAAGGGCTTGCTCATGAATCTCCATAGAAAACGTGAGAAGAGGGCTTTTGAGGAAATACGGCCACGCGTAATTATACCTAATTCCTCCCCGCAAGTACAAAGATTTGCTTGATTCAGATATCTAATAGCCAACTGCTACTCCCGTATTACTTCTCTCTACAAAGTGAGTCCTTGACACGCAAACGCATGACATAAGGGCGGGAAATCTCGTAAATCCCCGAGAAAAAAACGGGGTGGTAATCGTCCAACTGTTTCGTTGACTTGATTAGGAAAATAAAGCTATAAAAAATAGATATAGATAGAGAGAGAGAAAGAAAGGTAGAGAGAAAGAGAGAACCACGACCTAGACAGTGATGGCTCCCATAATAAGTTTAGTGGTTGGATATCCTTTCATCTCATCAAATGGCTTTCATACAGTCATTTCCCACAGAAAAAGCACGAGGTGGGTGAATGACTATGGAAATGCCGTCCTATAATGCTCCCTGTCAAGACGCTCAATTGAGGATGCTCAATAATTAGATTCTCTCATCTTGTGCGGGGAAAATAAATATGTACATGGAGGGAAAATTATACTCGTACGATAGCTCCAGACTGAATCCAGCTCTGGAGGAGTCTGGGACATAAATAAGTGGGCCTACAGAGACATACGTACACGTATAGCTTAAAGCACTCTCCTTTATTAAAATTCTCTCCCACTCTCGCACTCTGTCTCTCTCTTTTTCTCTGGCGAATTCTTCCTCTCTCTCTCTCTCTCTCTCACTTTTGCGAGTTATTTTTTCGCTCCTATCTCTCGTTTTGGGGTGTTAGTTTTTTTTCTATCTGCTATCCCATTCATGGGATTGAAGATGCGGTGGGGAAATGGAGGGAGGAGGCGATGACAAGAGGAGGACATGTGGGGGACGGAGCCTCAAGAGTTGCTCAATGCACTGCCTCAGAAAAAATGTCTGAGGCGGAAATATCTTCCGACGCGCACCGCTCAGGGGTAAGCACATTAGGAATTACGTATCTTTATTTTCTCCTCACCTTTCTCTCTTTGTTCACATCACCAGGCCCTATTTGACTTTCTTTTTCCCCTTCCTGTCACTATCTCCGGCTTCCCACTCACGGATGCGGTTTGAGCCCCTTCGCCAACACTTGATTAATCACGCAGATCCCCGCTTAGACGGACCTCCTCATCCTCCTCCTTCCCTCAGCCGGTCCTCATCCGTCCCAGAATGATGGATTTATTTAATTACTACATACGAGCATTATCTTCGGAAGCAATAAACCTTGCCCTCACCGGAGTCTTGGCCGGTGCACTCTGTTTACATACGAGACTATTCTACCGTGAACGCTAGGATTTTGCAAAGCCGCAAGGAAATGTGCAAACATTCCGAACTATCTCCAATTTCAAAGCTATTTCCCTTCCAAGGCAAACAATAAACAACTACTCGTTTTTTCTTTTCCAGCTTGGGATCAGCAATACGTGCTTCAGTACCTTAATGGGCTCTAGCAAGCTTTATATTACTTTTTTTTTAAACCGGGAGAAAACTCTTGGGTCGTTTGCGGGAGTTTTGTCTGTCTTGGCGTCTTGGGTGAAGATGTGTGGACACATAAAGATGTACTTTTCAAGTTCAAGTTTTCATTAAATGGGACAGGGGAAATTTATTTCTTACGTTCCTCAATATGTATGTACATATTGATATAATTGTGACAAAAGGGTTAAAACTACCCCGAAGATCAATTTTTGATCAGAGCAAAATTAAGTAGGTCTTTATTAATTAAATATGAAGCACAGATTGCCCTTCATTATCAAAACAGAATCCAAGATCAATTATCATTAAGACTAAAAATGATGAACTATGATAATGGAGATGTATTATTATAGTAATCCAGGATCATCGATCATCGTCATCATAAAGTAAAAAATATGAAAATTGAATAAATATTGAATAAAAACAAGTGAAATGGTGGTGCAACATAAACGCGACGGAGCAAGACATTCAATAATGTCTCAATATATAGAGAGAATGATATAGCATATGTACATATATATGAAGACTATATACCTAGTTTCAAAATGGAACTAGTCCAAAATTTTCAAAATGGATTTTCCCCCGAAATGAATTTAGATCATTTAAACGTGTTTTGTTACCTTTTTGAGATGGCGCAGTTTGAAGGAAATATTTTGTTTTAAATTCCGAAATATATTTTCTCCATTAGGATATATTATAAAGAAAATACTTTTTCATCCTCCCTGAAAACTTTTCCCAATGAACTTGTCCCATTTTGGAACTATGGTCTTCATATGTATGTATATGTACACTCATGGAAGAGGACACGCTTCAAGTGCAGAGTACGTGAGCATCAGGGACAGTCATCAAAGAACAGGGTCTTATTTCAAAGCCGGCTTTAGTTTGTTTAACTTTCAAGTTTATCCGGTAATGGGAGAAAGCTGAGTTAGACATGGAATGAAAGAAAGGCCGAATTCGCGGCCTTTTTGTGTGTATCTTGAAGAGTTTTCTTCCGGGGCGGGGAATCGGTCGATATTTGTGTTATTAACAGGGCACCACGCCACAGAAATTCTTTCCTCCGGGATATTCAAACAAAAAATACAGGTTTATTGTGAAGTGTGTGAATCGGTTTGTCAGAATTTAAGGGGAAAGATTAAGTTTGAAAAAAATAAACGGGACATATAATGGAGTAAACACGAAAAATTAGGCTCATAAATACGGGCATGTTAAGGCTGATAAAATAAATGGCAATTTATTTTGTAATCGGGATGTCCTCCAGCCGTCAATTCCATTCGTGTCATCAGCTCCACCCGCCTGAAAGCCATTCTTCCCCCCGCATTATCATGACTCCCGGAGGCCCATGCAGATTTCCTCCCACCCCCCCCCCACATCATTTCCCCATGGAAGAGCCGTAATAACCAAGGAAGAAGTCTAATCTTGATACAGGATAAAAAGACTCATCCCATGTTTTCTTATTCATAAGAGATTTCACGTGTGGAAATGAGGGAGACGTCAGCGTGAGTGTCGTGAGGGCACCCAAGAGGGAGGAAATATTCCGACAGGAGATGAGATTGGCTCTCTTGATTTATTTATTAATACCATTAATTAGATGAGACAGCTCTTGCAACATATTCCATCCTTCCCCATCCACCGCTCAGCACACAAATTCAATTTCCCTCTCAACCCACCACAGACCTGTGTTATGTAATTATCCTCACCGACACCCATTAACAGCATTATCTTGGAGGCAAAGTGTTCCTCCTGGTCCTTTGCAGTTTTGGCTCTTTCCTCATTTAAACACATTCTTTCCTCTCAACAAGGAAGCAGTGAAATCCGGCAGCAGCACACACAATCCCTTGTCATGTCTTTTGGGGTACGATGACGTATACGCCAAATGTAAAGGCTTGTAATATGGCTCCTTATGGTGACATCCACAGCAGAGAGATATGCCTGCTGTATTTTACTCTCTAGCATGCTATTTATCTGTAGAATACACCCGAGATTTGCACGGCGTAGGATTTCCACGTTGTTAACATCCCAACAAATGTGAACTGTACTTACATATGAGGAGAGTAATTTTCCTCCTAATATAAGATCCATGTCATAAATCAGAGAGAGAGAGAGCGAGAGAGAGAGCGGAGTACAGATGCACGACCCTTTATCATCCTCACCCACCCGAAATCTGTTAGTTAGTGTTATTTCTGTAATACAGCATTATAAATTATCCTATTTTTTTCTCTGTCCCTGTCCAACAAATCAGAGAGAAAACTGATTCTGTCGTTATCAAGTCTTCCTCCCCAAAAAGGTCATCAGCAACTGAGATTGTTAGGTAAAGTGATAAGGGTGAATTCCTCCCTCTCCAATCAAAACATGTACTTGCTGACTACAAAAATGAGAGTGCAAGCACACTGGAGCTGAGAAGCTCGTTGCGGTCTCAGATCTGTTTTTTTCTCAGAGGATAAATAGACCAGACATATGCATAAGGCTTGCACTATCTAAAGTAGTGGTGAGCAGAGAAGGATGAGGCTCATGTTGGAGGAGCACGTACGTGAATTCCCCTGAAGAGTCTTGGGCTCTTTCGCATGTCATGCCTCTAGGATCTCTCATCTTCAGTAGGGGTCATGACCCACTTGCTCTCATGAGCATTTCCAGTGGGCTGAAATGAGGCCAGGCCTTCAGAAAGTCCCGGGAAAGACAAGACCGGAAGTGGGTCGCCGTCATGAGAGATCTTGTAGCTCTTCATTCCTCCTCGGAACGTCCCTTGACCCAATGCCTTGGAAAGGAGGGAGGAAATGAGAGATGATTTGAGTGCCCCTGAGCTTTAAAATCGGGCATGACGACCTCATTCCCACGTGGAATGGAGCTACTTCCTCATGGACTCCCCTCCACCCACACTAAACAAGAGGGAAGGAGGGCTAATGAGGAGGGCATTTTATTCTTCATACTCTGCCTATGAGTGCACACGCCTATAATTTCTACGCACATACATATATGGCCCTACCTTCCAAATTCCCCAGCTCACTTTTACATTCTTCCGTTTACTGCTTTTAAGGAGATTTATAACCGCTACTCAAACATCTCTTCACCTTTTCATTTCTAAAACATGCTAAAACTGAAGGAGACATGGACCCATTTTCTCTCGCTTCCTTCTCCTTTCCTCTAAAAGACCTGAGAAGTTGCTGGGGAAAGTCGTCCAAAGGTTTTTTTTGCACCAGCTCTTCCTAAATTTCACTCTCTCTTTTTCTCTCTTTGGCCCGCCCTCTCCCACTTTGTCTCTCGCTCGTTTACCGGTAATTGGATTTACTGCCGTAAAAAAGTTGTGGAGGAAGACGGTGTATGATTAATCCTGTGTTCACTGACTCAATTTTTAAGGAAATGCTTTTTGGCATAGACCTCGTTGAGGTCCAGCATTTTCTACCTGCCACACGGATTTCTACAGTCAAAATACTGAAAGCAACTAGAAGTTTCAGGTACATGCAATAAACTGATAAAACACTCCCTTTTTGCATTTCATTTATAATAATCCCATTTGAAATACAATTAATTAATTATCATATTATTTAAAATTCCCCTTCCTTTTTTACTACTGCGAAAATATTTTTGTTGCTACTGTGCCGTTGGGCATCTCCTATTCTAGTTGCAATTGCAAAATATTATTTACGTTTGTTCTTTATATGTATTTTGTTTTGTGAATCTTGCTATGGATATTTGGCTACACTGTTTTTCGGGAGCGTTTAGTAACAATTTCGGAATCCCGACATGATCTCTCCAGTTACCGAAAGAATGGAAGAGGCGCTGTTGAATTGCAGCTGATCACAGTGAATATTTCTCAATCCTTGGCCAGAACCACGGAAAATAAAAATAAAGTTAAGCCTTCAATTAGGGGTAGAGGTTTAATGGAGGAAAAGAAGGACAGTTCGTGAGTTGATTGAGAGAACTGAGACAAATGCAGGGCCAAGGGTACATATCTGCGTCGTTAGGCTTTTGCCTCAGCCAAACCACTTGTGGTCATAACTACGCACAATTTCTCTCCTAAACTCCATCACACACGCCCCCTGTAATCCCAAAAAAACTTTTCCCCATAGAAAAAATGGAACACACGAATCGAGCTTTGGAGATTGATGAGACAACTTTCTAACATTCAAACATGTCGCTTTTAAATAGGAATATGTACGGGTAATGCAGGTGGGATTTTATTTCCTCCTTCCCAGCCCCACGTCGGACAAGAAGGAAAGTTAGCTGTCTCCATTGGAACTCTTTTTCGCGTAGTGTCAGCCTTAATATTAGGTATTTATAATAATATACTATCGTCTTATAGTATTGATTACCACAGGTAAGGTATTGAATAGTATACAAGTCTGCAGAAATTGACGACGATGGAGAGGAAAAATATGCTGGCTGGAATGATCAGCTGGTCTGACAATGGTGGAAGGACGCAAAAATGTAGAGACAGAGAAAGAGAAAGAAAAAAGAAAAAAATATTTATGATTACTATTTCCAAGGAAGCCTTTCAAGTGCATGCATTTATTTGATAACTTTCTCTCATCTACAAATGGGGAAAAGTTCTTGTTTGAATAGAAAAGTTTGAGCTTTCTCTCTCTGTCAAGTATTTTCCATCTGAGATTAATTACTTTTTGCTCCACAAAAATGTTGACTCAATTCTGCCCTGGTGCTCGACCTCATTTCCCCGTAAATGTTTGAATAAGCCAGAAAAATTGTCAAAACCAAATAATGATGATTTCCTTGTTGAGTAAATTAGTTTTTCACAGAAAACTTAAGTTTGCCGAAAAAAGCTTACATAAGCTGAGGAAAACAGTAGATATAAAAGACCAAATGGAGTAATAAAAAAAAGATATGCCAAGTCCAATGTATATGCACGTGTCAAAGGACAGAAGTGGGGAGGGCGACACGAGAAAAACAAGAATGATTACTTAGTTTTAGGAAGGAGAAAAATAATAATTTGGCTCATTTGCTTCAGTCATACAGAGACACGTCATCGGGAGGAAAAACAAACTATGAAAAAAATACCTTTGGAGGAGCAAAAACAAATACTTAATTCATTCCTCACCCGTCTCCTTATAATTAACTCATCAAAAGTAGATTTCCCTCCCATCAAATGGCATATTTATATACAAAGGTTAAATGTCAAGTGGCTTGTAATGACTCTATGTGTGCCAGTCCTCTCTCATTTGCCTGTACAAGTGTTTTCCATTAGCAAAGTTTATTTCCCTTGGACCTTCCTCACCCGTACACTTACGGAATGACGGATGACAAACTGTCATTTTTATCCAAATTGAGCCATCATTTTTTTGTTTTTTTAAAATATTTTGCACAGCAATTCTTGTTTTAATAACAAGAAAACAACAATGTTCATTTGCGCAGTTCCAAGAAGGAAAGACGATAAGGCCACTTCTAATGAATGGTCATACTACAAAATGTGTGTACAGACGCGTATCTAAACGCAAATACATGGCTTACTTAATTTTGGCTGTATAATTGTATAACTTTTGCCACCAATGTTTTTGGAGGCAGACAAGAGGTGGAAGGGCTGTGGAAATAGGAGCGAGGACTTGCCGGAGTCACTTCCGAGCCTTCCCTCCATCTATTTTCCGTCCAGCCCAACCACAAGCCACTCCAGCCTTCCCTCCACTCCATGTCTTATTTACATTCACGCTGCACGGAGCAACTCCCACGGCTTTCACAACTCTATAAGCTATAAGCTCACGCACACTGACCGGCTCACAGGACAAAATTCAACATAATCCTCAATTATAGTAATAATTATAATCAGAAGAAGAAATCTGTATATTTGCTTTTACAAATAACACAGCACATTCTTTACAACGTGTACAATTGCACCACAGAAATGTTCCGAAGACAGTAAGCAGTTAATGTTGACTAAATTTTGCAGTGTAATTTACAAACGAATCGTTTTTTCATACTTCTTGTCTAATCTGAGCCTTTCTTTTACAGTCATTTTTGAGAGGTATTTGGTTGCTGAAGGTATCACTTAATTAAAGTAAAAGTATCTCTTTGTTTAGACACGGACAGTTTATGAGCCAATTTTACTTATAATTACATTTATACATCCAATTATGAAGTCGAAGTGTCGGAGAGTAACAGTAATTGTTCCTTATCCAGAGTTCTTCGATTTGAGTGCCGAATTGTTGAAGTATTATCATTTTATTTAAGCTACTAATCTACAAGACTGTTTAATATCCCAAGCGATCTGTAGAAACTTCAGTCAAAATTTGGAAAAAATCCGGCTTAAAGAGCATTTCGTATTTTCGACTCTCCAACATGAAAAGCTGCAACTAACAAAGGTATACTTCCAAACTCTTCCATAAAAATGAAAGGCGTGTAGCATTGATCAAAAGTCGTTAAAAGTACTGTCGGAGAGGATTTGTTATTTTTGAGCGTGCCTTGGGTGAGGGTTGTGCAACTGCTCTCGTGTCACCCTTTGTAGCCCTGTAAAAGGAGGGAACGAGTGCATTTATTGCGGACGTAACCTTGGTAATGATGAGCCCATTATATCTGTATTAATGTTCCGGCTCCCTAATCCCCTTTATTATATTCCTCCAGCCTTGCGAGAGGAAAACAGAATGTATCAATTTTCATTGTTCCTGCACTGTTGCAGTTACACAAGAGAGGCAGAATGAGAGTCTGCCTTGCACAAGATGAGACCTTGTTATTAAGAAACTTTCTTTCTGATATTTTTATTTATGTAATATACATTGCTTCTTTTTTAAAATGTCCTCGTCTTGAGCTTTGAGTAATTCCATTAAAGGAAGACGTTGTTATCTATTTCAACATGGCCTTCTGCCACACAAATGCATTATCGTCGTACGGAGAAAGCTTCTTTTCATCCCAGTAATCTCGACTGATTCCCCGGGAAAATAATTCTCTTGCTCTTCTTTTACTCTCTTGTTCTGCACAATTTTTTATAAGATCTTCAGATAAACTTCTAATAAAAGAATTGTCAAAGAGGAAATCACCAGGATTTTTACAAAATGCTTTTGTTTCCCCGGCAACGATAAAAAAATATTTTAAAAAAACTATGAGACCCCTTGCCCTCCCTCAGAAAAGCGACTTTCATCAACTTTCTCCTCTTCATCAGCCACGAAGGCCATGATAGGGCGTGTTTTCTAAGGATGACTAAAAACCAAAAAAAAACTGGTAAAAATATTTTCTGCGACTTTCTTTTTACGGCTTCCTTTATTCAGTGCTCAAGTTTTATTATTATGACTGGCATAAAGAGACATAACAACCGTATTAAAAGAGAAAGGAGACAGGAAGGAGTGAAAAGGGCAAGCAGGTCGGGAGACGAGCGAAATCAAATGTCGGAAATTAGGTTGGGCAACGGATCAGAGGTCCCGTTAGGAACTGCCTCCGGCCATGCAATGCGGACACTTTCCAAATGAGAAAAGATAGAAACAGTTACTCAGCAAGTGAATCTCAGCAAGTGCCCTTCTGTATAGAGAAAGTATCCGTTCGAGCAAATTTTTCTTCTGTGGTGACCGGATTTTTTTGTTCGCTTCCGGCTTTCCGCATGCTTTTGCACCTGCCTCCGCCCATGTCATTTCCCGCCAGGGAAAACATTATTCCAAAAGAGGCTTTACTTTGGCACCGAATATGCGTGTGGAATCAGTAAATGTGCAACCGCAGCTTTTAATATCCCCCGCTAAATCCATCTACGATGGTCCGAGAAAGTCCATCAAAATTATGGACTGCCACAAGCCAAGGAATAGTATGGACTTTGAAAAATCGGGAGTAAATCCATTAAGATAATTCCATCAAGGTTTTCTCAGAGGATTATTAGCCGATAAAATGGCGACGAGTTGAGAAGGACAAGGAAGACAAGCGTGAGTGAAGAACGAGCCGAGAAAGGAGAAGGAGAAAGGTTGTCATTTTAATGTGTCGAAATGTAATCTGGACAAAGGCGGAGAATGCGAGACATTCGACGCGGATGATGGACTTTTTGCGGTGTAGTCCTGAGTGAAATAAACAAGAGAGAATCCTTTTCATTCCTTCATTGGATTGGATTTCCTTTTAAAGTGTCGGCGAACACATCTCCGCTTTTATTATCTGCCAGTCCTGGCGGAGCAGTCTTATTTTCACTGGATGCACGGTGAGCACGTGAGAAAGAGGAAAGAGCCAGAGAGAAGACGAATACGGACGTGAAGAGAAGGGAAGAAATGATTAGATGGAAGGAGAGAGAGAGAGGATAGACGTAAATTTTATTTGTATTGATCCTCCCCATTATCTCCCCCTGACTTCAGCCCTCAAGATGAGGATAATGACGAGGGAAATGGAGCTGATGACAATCCCGACATGTGCTCATCACTCAGTCAACGACTGAAGAAAGCAATAACTCCCGGGACATAAAAATTGCAATTTTCACCCCAATACGTCACCTTATGAGGTCAGCCCTCGCCGTTTCCACCGGCCTTTCACACTACGATTCCGCGAACAGTTTAGAAGGGACAAGAGGAGTAAATTGAGGAGTTTCATTCAGACCATTTCACACTTTTAGGAAACTTTTCTCACAAATTCTTTTTAAATTCCTTTTAAAAAGTCCAGTTTATTACGTACGAATACAAAGGGAGGATCACGTCTGGTTTTACGTGTGTAAACCCCCCAAAAATGCAAATAGGGGGAAGAAACCAAGCATGTTGATTTCCATTTCCAGATCCTACTGACGGGGGAAGGAGGATGAGTGAAGAATACAAAAAGAAAGTCAAGCTTATGCAGAGCAAGGGATGACAGGAGCAGATAGATGTCCACCAGGCTTTCTCCCATGTCTTAGAGCAAGACCAAACTGGAAGGACCATCGCCCACACGAATATTTCCCCATTCCATCCTCCCACATTTGGTCATGCTTCCCAGGGCTTTTGCTAATTTTTTCCTCTCAGAAATTTCCATCAGTCCTTGAGACTGCTTCCCTCTTGAATTCTCTCTCTTACCCCTTTCGGCACCATTCCCTATCACTCATCTGGCATTATTTCTTTCTACTTTACATCCTCCTTTGTTACTCTTGCAAACACTGTGCTTCTGTAAGGGAATTGCTCTTTTCTCCCTTTTTCCCAGTCCCTGCCATTCTCCGTGATTTATCTAATGAGCATTCTCTGCGAGACTTCTCTGTGAGCCCCCTGTGCTTCTCTATCTCTCCACTCTCATCTAATCTCTGCTTTGACTACCTAGCAATCCCATCTATTTCCTTTGTGTAGACCCTTTCTCGCTTTGCCCCATTATGCCTCTTATCTTTATGGTCCTTCATGCATTTCATGTCTTCGGCCCTTCCATGTCCCACTCAACTTCAGCTTTATATCCATCGTTCCCGTCTGTTCCCATTCAATTTTTCTCCTTCCTCCTTTCTCTTCTCTATCTTAATGCTTTCTCCTCCAGCTGCGTCTGGTGACTGAGTTTCTCTCTCTCTCTCTCTTTCACTTTTCACTCCCCATTCTCTGCGAGTGTCCCCAATGACAAGAATATAATTCTATAAATTATGCACGCGTTTCTTCCGCCTCCGCCTTGAGTTGGTGGAACAACATCTTGCAGACCACACAAATTGCTTCCATTTCCCTTCACTCTCAGTGACAGAAATACAAAGAGAAGCTCGTTAGGTTATACACTCCTCCCTTTCTTCCTTTTTCACCAACAATCCGCTCCAACACACAAAAATAAGAGACGCCATCCAACCACTTTTGGTCCTCCGCCTTGTGCTGCTTCCCCACATAAATGTAGGCCATTCATTAGGAAAAAATTGTAAGGTCAGCATTTATTGTTCCAAAACCGAAAAAGCTACTTTCGCTCTATTTTCTTGCAAGGCATTCCTCCTTCCCACGAATGCCACAAGAAATCTGGGGAAGGAATTTAAATTCGTCGAGTCAAACGGCCATAAAATGCCGAAACGCTCCGTAATTCCTTTCTTTATGGGCTTTCCTTCATTTCCCAGTCGTTCCTTCCAAATGAAGTAGTTCAAGTTCAAATACAAAGAGGAATAACTGTCCCGGAAAAAAACATACTGGCAAGAAAATTTATTAAGCTTTGGTAAGCCTACCCTAAAAAAAGTCTACCCAAAAAAACACCTTAAAAAATCTATACTATAAGTGCCGGGATTCGGGATAAAATTTCCAGGGAAGCTCCGCTAGATTGACAAAGACCCGGTGACATAAGCAGTAGCGAATGATGTATAACTTATTGATATGCGGGAATATTTTTGGCACAAAAGCGGACGCGGTGAAAGTGGAGCTTTGGAAGCAAATATGCTTCTCTCTTTCCCGTGTAATTGACGTAAACAAGTCAATCTGGAAATCAGACATCGGAGCCCCCAAAATTTTCATCCCCCCTCCCAGAATCCATATTCTATATGTGGGTTAGTAGTGAAATAGGGAATTATGAGTGACGTATCAGATCATGTCACGGTGACAGATACATTTCCTTCCATCAGCAACGGAGGCAGCCTCAAAAAACAAACATGGTCGTTCCTTTCAAATCTGGGCACTACGCCCATCTCCATCCCAATTTTCGATCAATATGTGAGCACGTATATGAGCCATATTTCTTCCCTTGAAAAAACTGGACACTTCAAATTGATTTGAACGTTTGATTCATTATCTGAGAAAGAGAACCAAGACCTGTTCAAAAAGTTCAAAAAGTATATTATTTATAGGCTACACATAGTATGAGAAGCTCCATTTACGAAAAACTAGACAAGTTCTTATTTACTGGATCGGGAGTGTATCCAAGAATGTATGAGCAAATTCGGGCATCGAATTGTGATTGGTTTCGAAAAACAATCGCATTGTCCCTTCACGGCGAGTTTGAGCGATCAAGCTTCTATTTTTACTTCGTAGCCGTTTTTCCTGCACCTTTTCCCATCACTTTCTCTCCTACGTTCTACAATATTTGCTCTTGCTTTTTCCGGTTCTCTCTTTCTTCTCTCAATTGCTTTTCTTGCTCGCTCCATCGCACCCTATCTGACTTTCTCTACTGCTTTCTCCGGCGTTCTTTATTGCCTTATCTGGATTTCTGTATTACTTTCTTTAGCTGTTCCTATTGCTTTCTCAGGCTTTCGTTTTCTCCTTTCATTTCTCTGTCTCTTGTTACGCCAGACTCTTCCCACCCGTTCGGAACCAATTTGTGCGAGAGTAAAAGAGCCTAGAAAAGCTTTTCTTCATGAGCGAGTACACATCATCCATCAATGTAGCTGTTAGGAGTAAGGAATCATGCAAAATGCTGTCCTTCACACAAAGAAATTGATCCGCGTCTCATTATTCCCATTATTGTCCACCTCTCCACAGATGCCAGCCACAGCGGAGAAAGTTCCCGCGCGAAATGTAAGCCCAAATACAAGTTTACATAGGCGCCTTTCAAATCCAACGGGAGAGAGCAGAAACGGGATGAAAATAAGCAGAATCCTATCAATTCCTCTCAAATGTGCGTCCCCACTTTCTCCTTATTTTCCTTGTGACATTGGATATTTTTCTCCCGTTTTAATTGTTTCATCACAAGCATCCCGTCATGTGGTTCCTCCCTTTCATGTTAATCGCCGCTTTGTTTGTCATTCCTTCCTACTGAAAAGCATAGAACAGCTGCTTCCCAGCTTGCTGTCTGGATGTCTCGGGAACCGAAAGTGAGATAATTGTTCTCCGGCCCAACCCGATTTCCCCTCGAACGGGTTAGCATGAACGAAGCTGTCAATACCCGCATGTGGTTTTCGTCCACTAAATGCATGTCCCATTTTAAGCGTTCTCCATCAGAGAAATTGCAAATGCGGGCACAAAAATTCCAGAACAATGAATTGATACATTTGGAATTACCTTCTGCGTTGTCTTCTTATCCTACAATTATTGTCCTTCTCCCTTGTACTAGAGCAATATTCTCCTCCGTTTTTTCCCCCATATTTCTCTTGTTATGTAAATCCCACGGCGGAGAGAGCATTAATGCGGAATATCAAGTGAGTATAAAATCCAGTACTTTTCCTCAACAATAAAGAGAAAATGTGATGCGCGGGAGCTTAATTTCTACGACTATTTACATGTAGCACAGTCGTGTATGTAATCTCATCCCATTATTAAACGATGGCAGATTTCCCTGACAGGTTTCACCATGTACGAATATGTGCAAGGATATGTACATACATACATGCAGGCTTCTACGTCTGATGTGGATCATCAAATGTTGTGAGAGCTACATGCTTTGAATAGGGAAAAAGCTGAAAAGAAATAGCGAGATTCCATTTCCATGTCACTGCTGGATGCGATCCATATTCACGTGTTTATTTACATTTTGAGGAATCCCAAGGGGAAATCCCATGGTTAGAGCCTAGTTGTGAGCGTAGGATTTAATCCAACGTGAAATGAGAATTGAAGTAAATAAAACAAAAAAAACTGGTAAAGCGTGGAGAGAAAGCCAGGAAAGCTCCGAGATATGATAAACATTCCGGGAAATCCCATTAGAGAGAAATACAAAGGGGGGAAAAGAGGTACATGGGAACACGAGCCACAGGACATGAGTGGGACAGCCAAAGGCTTCAATCGTGGCAATGCATCCACCAAATCTATTTTAAAGTCACCTTGACAAAACTTTTTAATCCAATAACTTGAAGAAACGAGTCTTTGAAAGCTCATAAACAATTCTCTTTCCCAATTCCAACACATACTTATTCCCTCTTGTGCCCGCTTTTTTTCACATTCCCTCTATTTATTTATCCACTTTAGAAGTAAAAAAAAAAGTACGCTCAACTCCCGTTTGCTCCGAACCACTTACGTTCCACGCCCTGCGGACAAAGTAGAGGTTGAAAGCGTGTTGAAGAGGAGCGTGTTGGGGGGGGGGGCGGGCGAATGCGCGTTTGTTTCTCTGATCTCACTTGCACTTTCTCATGAGACTCTTTCCGCCTTCATCATCCTCATCATCTTCATGATCAACGTGATCCACCCGAAAGAAAAAGCGCTTATAACTCACTTTTACGATGTTAGTGATACACACCCAGCCGGTAGAATTACAAGAGGGCAGAGTTCAGCCCCGGGAAAGCATGGTCAAATCAGTCAAATGCATGTGTTAAAAAAAGTATAAATACTTTGCCACATTTTCATCCCGTGCCACACACGCCCTTTGTACCCATCAGGAAGCATGGACGGGAGCGTTTCCCCCAAACATTCAGCCACTCCCCTAGCTTTTTCAGGGGAAAGCAGTAAAGCTTAACTGCAATTCCTACATGAAACTTCTCAATTTCATACAGGAATTACAGTTTGTCGAGAAACCTCCATTGCTGCTTCAAATAATAATTTATCAAACACGCCTGTCGCGTGTCACGAGAAGCTAATACAAAGGGTTAGAAAACCTCCGTGGGAGTTAGAAAGCATTTCCCTTCGCCCTAATATTGCATAGGTACACTCATTCGGCACAAATCTAGAAAATACTGGACTTGCAGATGTAAAAGAGAGTATCAAAGAAAGTATCAAGGAATTGCGGGTAGAATTCGCGGCTGCAAATATTCACCAAATGCGTAGGAAAAAGGGTTCATGGAGGCCGGTATATAATTGGAGGAAGGTCTAATTTCCTCCAAGAGGTTGTCCATCTTGTTTGCGTCCGTCAAGTGAAGTGGAAGGGAAGGGATGGCCACAGAATGGTGCCCCTTAGGAGTCGCAAACACTTAGAAAAATAAATAGGGAAGGTGTAAACGATAGAGTCTATAAAAGAATGGAGTTTCCTCAAACTTCCCGTTTTTTCCCCTGTTAACACACTACAAGTACATGTGCATACACACTTCTTCGCATACATCAAGAATTCTGTATGGGTTTCTCTCTCTCTCTCTCTCTCGCTATTGAAGACAGGGAAAGAAAGAGCTGGAGCTTTCACCCGACGTAGTAACAAAGAAGAGAATATGCTCAAGTTCACCTTGAAATTTCCTGACTCTCCCTAATCACGTATGTTACACTCGTTCTGGGCCTTGTCTCCCTCCAATATCTATAATATAATCTCTCAGGCCTATATCCAATTGGATATGCACATATACTCCTTACATGCGGGTGTAATATGGGGAACGGGACGTTATAGTGTAGCCACTTGTGCTCGGGCGACGTGGAAGGGGACCATTTTCACCACATCCAGAGAAACACAACAACAAGAATGAGCCGGGGCCAGACGCTTGATCATTTACGTCCATGTGCAGATTTATTAGGCCAAGAAACGCACGCAGCCTGCCCATTCCTACTCTTTCTCACAGATACATATACGCACATATGTACGTATGTTACATCCATGGAAATCGTACAGGGTATGAAGACTTTCGGAGGATTTAACGACGTAAAGAATATACTTGTGTTACTCAACAATGAATTATGTGCAGGATGTCAAAATACATTTTAGCCCCAACGTCCACCATAACAATGAGGTGATGGAAATATGATGAAAACGCACGTTTCTTCAAATTTTGATTGTTGATCTAGAGGACAAAGCCTCATCCGACACGAAGTCATCAAGTGGCGATTTCCCTGCGCCAAGTTCGAAGTTAGAATTTCCCGAGAAATCGACATTTTTAATTCTACCTCTAGGGAAAAAACGGGATGAAAAATACTTTCGAAGTCAAATTTACCTCTGGATGAGACTGCAGAGAGGTGGCAAAAGGGATTTTCCCGCCCTGTACGTGCGTATGTATGCCTGTACATGCATTAAGTATGCACGTCCTTTTTGTGGCTTGGATACATGGTTGAAATAGCACATTTGAGACTTATGCGAAATCCCTTGGTTTTGTCCACAAAAAAAGCTCCCGGTGTCTATTTTCCTCTTTTAGTCCTCATCCTTTTCTCTCCGCTTCATTTTCTCTGTGCTTTTGCACACACCACATTTTGTTTATTTGTCTTTAAATTACATATACATATCTATACGTAATGTAGGATGTTGATGTACATCTTTCGTTGTCTTCTTTCATTACAACTTTCGCTTTCCCACTGGCACCGTCCTTGGAATTCCCTTTTATTTCCCCAAATTCTTTCTACCTTTCATAGGATTCTGCTTGGATTTTTTCTGGACAAAATTCTAGACTCAAATCTGTTACTTTATACTTTTTTCTTGTCTTCTTACTTTTGTTTGAGCCTGTCTCCTGATTGCCGCCTTCGGTTTCCCATTTTATTTTATTTTTATTCTTCGATTCCTAGTTTTCTTCATTGGAATTATTTTTTTCAGCAGGAAGTACAAAAGGAGATGTTTCCCAAACTTTCTCCATTGTCTCGATAATGTATTTTTGTCTACCAGTTTCCTTTCTCCTATCAGTGCCCATAAATCTCCCTATCGGTTTTTTGTCCCAATTCTTCCCTTTTCACCTTGTTTTTTGGAGATTTTTTCTCATTTCCAACCTTCAAAAGTTCCTAGTGTTTGCCTCTTCAACATCCTTCCGCTTTGTCGGCGTCCTGGACGCTCCTTTTTTTCTGGTTTCAAAAATATCACTTATCTTCTTCACACTTTGGCTGCGTCCAAACTCTGGCCTTATTGTAAATCTCACTCGCCCCGCCCGTCTCACAATTCCCCCAAAGACGTTGTCTTTTGAAAGTGCCCAGGAAACTCCAAGATGCCTTGAAGAGGCACTCGAGAGTGAGAGTACAATTCTCCCCAAGCAGGAATTGTGTTTCCATGCAGAAGAGGTTGTCAATAAAAGGTTTTATCCCCTGGACAATCACAATACGTGCTGTACCTTCGGCGAGCATTAAAGGACATGAAGAAATAGAGCACTTTCACAACCGTCCCGTCCACGTACTCATTCACGGCCCACGCTGGCAACGACCGTACGTAAAAGTGACCACAATCTATTTGTGTGTGTGGAGCATTTCCTGGCTCCATGGAAGTCCAGTAGGGCCTTCTAAGGCTGGAGATAAGCGGCTAATACGGTGTGTGTTCGGGTGCGGGTTAAAGCCCTCGATGGCTGATTGTTCCCATAGCTCCACGTGTCATCGCACTTTCCCCTCGTGCGACATTCTCCGAGAGGGAAATGTACTCAAGCTTCCTCTCTTTCCATGTTGTTTTTACGACACAAATGAATGTGGAAGCTTTCCCTGGAATAATTAGGGCGTCCCGTATGGCATGCACGTAACTCCTCTGCATTTTCTCTGGCAGTTCCACCATTAAAACTGGAGGAGCTACTTGGTGGCAACCGCAGCAAAGGGAAGATGACGGCTTTTGTGGCTTTGTACAGACGGAGCTACAATGGCAGATTAAAGGGCACTCCACATTTGTTCTTTATGCAAGCCGTTGTGGAGCGCCGGAGAGGATTCATTTGACTGGAAAATCGCAAAGGAGGACAAATCCAGCCCAGTCCTTCCTCTTCACTCATTCGGAAAGAGCCATTGGAGACAATGTGGCCTTCAGAGTACAGAAATTCTCGGAGGAAAAGAAAGCTGAGTTTTTACTGAAAGTTCAAGGAAATTCAGTGTAGGCTTGAATTTTTGTCTGAAAATTGTCCATTTACCGCAGAATTACTGCCCCGAGAAAACGGAGCTGAAGCAGAGCTCATAACAGTCATGTTTCCATTTCTTTTGTGCATCCAAATGAGAAACGTTTCAAGATGGCTCTTATATGGGAATAAAAAAAATACAATAGAGATATAGGATACGGACAGAAAAGTTTTAGAGGAAGCAAAAAAAAAAAAATGGGGCACGATAAGAATCTTTAATTTCTTGCTCGTCTGCAAGAATATCTGGGTAAATAGGACGGGAGAGAGGCCAGAATTTGTCCTTTGACTCTTCCAGTTTTTACGGAGAAAATATAAGGTGGATCTCCTTCACCCGCATGTGTAATGTGAGACGGTGAGGATCTTTGCCTTTCCCCTTCAAATCCAAGTCAGAGGGGGAAAAGCTTTCTCCAACAAACAAATGCAAACATCTGTGTGTCCTGCGGCAGTTTTGTCTTCTTTTCAGTGCACCAGCAGCGTGGAAAAACATGCAGTATACGGGGAAAGTTGAGCGTAATAATGGCTTTTATAACTTTTCCTGGAAAATATTTTTCTTTTCGGGCAAAGTTAATTAAAGTCAGTCATTTATGTGTGAGAAACCATTGACTCGGACATGAATATGAGAGACAAACAAAGAGAGAGAAGGTCAAAGGAGCCGTGTGGATGGGTGTTGACACAGCTGAATAAATACTTGAAGGGGGCTATTACCCACTACAGTCTCTAATTGTTTCACACACACGTCAATCTGTTATTTCTTCCAGAGTAATTATACCCGTGGAAAGGACCACCGCAGGAGAAATATCTCGCCAAATCTCTCTTAATTTTCAAAGACCAAGCTCAGGGTCAAGCTCTTCAAGCACACATTTATCCACATAAATAAACATGAGGACCAAAGGTTAGAATGTTAATTAATTAATGCTAAGCATAACTTCCCTTCTGTTTGCAGTAGCACAAAACGAATTCCGTAATTGAGCAGCTCCAAAACATTCGTTCAGAACTGTGTTTATTTATTCTGCAGTATGATTAAAGGCCAGCCATGAACGCTCATTTTTATCTGTTAGCAAATACAAAATTCCGACCCAGAAAAAATTACAGTTTAATATTTTGTTGCTTTTTATTTGGCCCACTCTGTACTTTCAGTCTCTAACTATTGTGCTTAATGCCCTGAGACATTCATTTCACAGTTTCCCAAAAGCCGCTTGTCGCGTCTTTTCCGAGAAGAAACCGGAGTACGTGAATGGATTGTCTCCACAAAATGAGCCTTTCACCTTGTCAAGAGACAAATGTGAAAACATGAATTTAAGGAGTGGTTCTTGGAAGAAGGACTAAAATGATTTCTCATCACATGATTCAGTGATGAAAAACCCTGGAGTTGTAAGTGGCGCTTCCCGGTAAACATTCAAGTACCTGGGCAGCCTCATGCATGGGAGTGAGATGAACTTTATCATCTGTTTTGCTTAGAACAAAACTTCCTTGCCGGAATCTGTCTCGAAATAATGAAACTTATTGTTAGAAGTGACTTGGAGAAAAAAAAATTTCCCCTGGCTGTTGAAGAGAAAAGATAAGCGGGGAAAGTAAAACTTGTGGGAAGAAACGTCTCCCATAATTTCCCTCTGGCTTGAAGGAAAAAGCTCATACTCACACATCCGTTGCATTAATAATAATTCCTTCAAGTGATGAAGGGCTTTAGGACGAGAAAAAAAAGGGAGCTCTGAAGGTATTTCTGGAGTAAAGTGTGGAGGATCAAGTAAAATTTGATTCATTTTCCCGTTTCAAGAACATCCAAAGGAAAGCACACAAATCATTGTGGGAAAATGGGATCAAATTATAAGCGTTTCATTCTTCTATGTATACTCCTTCATTTTTTATGTTCCCACTAGAGCTTCTTTTTTTCCCAACTTTCTCGATTTCATCTCTAAAGGAGAGAAAAAAAGTGAGAAACTGAATATCATTTTTTTCATTACGTTCCCCATGGAATATTGAAAGTGTCATGGAGGAAAAAAAAAATTTCCTTCACCCAAAAAAATGATGGATGTGTCAAGAAAAAAAAGTGTCTAACTATAGTGTGCTTTCTCTCTCTCTGGTGAAAATTGCCCGGTCTAACAAAAAGGGGCAGTAGCCATCGATTTTACATTTCCCGACGAGGGGGGAAGTCATGGCAAAAGCGGCTTTCAAGGCAGATAAAATCCAGGGAGGACCATTTCCCCTCCAGAGGGATTGAGCAAGCGACGGCTTGTATAAATGCACACAGTGTAAACAGACAGGCTCCGCAGGATCCAAGGCATCCGAATGCTGAAGCTCAATTCTTCACTTTTCAAAAGCAACTTTGGACAAAACACATTTCCGTCAACAAATATCCAAGGAAAGTTCGAGGAGTTCCATTGGAAGGCAATTATATTTCAAGGATAGACACATTAAGGAAAGCCGGGTCAACGATGTAAATCGTACACTTTTTCTAATATCCATAAACATTTAATTCTCTCACATTTCCCCCTTCCATTGCCAGTCAAGGGAGGAAATACACTGAAATAACTTCAGTAGAAAATCCTCCAAACGATTGGATATTATTTGACTTACAAATATATAGTTTTTTTCAGAAAAATATATATACATATGTAAAAAAAAAAGGACATAAAAATGTCTCATACCATCTGGTGGGACGATTCAAGGGCATTTTCTGCAGTCTTGAGTATAATACAAATGCAGTAGACAGCAAAATATATTTACAAGTTCATATAATTCTGTGACAAAAAAGGTTTCGAGGACCTTATTAATTCTACAGCAGAAATCGGGCCAGAAGGATTGGAATTAAGTGGGAATTCCCCGGCATAAGCATAAGCATTTCCCATGTCTATTTTTTATAACTTACCAACCAATTTTGTTCAAACAATTTTTTTTTGTCTGGACAAAGCCATTAAAGTTTTACGGCGTCTCCTACCTTCCTTGTTAACTTTGGGGATAATCACAGCTGCTTTTTACGACCATTTTTTTCCCCGGAGATTTTCTTTTAACTTCCACGCTGTATTTTGCACATAAATTAGAAAGATATAGTTGTTCCCGTTCCTTCCTTCCCGATAATTGGTTCGGGCCCTACCCTATTTCTTTGTTTTTTATTTCGATCTGCACATTTGACCATTTTTTCTAGTTGACATGTCCCACGCAAGAGATATTTAGGAATGCTCTAGAGAAGTAATCTTGGGAGAAGAATGGCATATTGGGCAGGTCTTTGTTCTCTTGGCACTCCATCTCACTCTGTAGCACCATCTTGAGCCGGAGTACGCAGAGGGGGAAGGGAGAAGGCATATGATGATGAAAGGACATGAATAAAACATTATTATTTGCCAACCTCCTATGAACACACATTCGGGGGTTTTCTTTTTATTCCGCCAACCATGAGGGCATAAAACCCTTTCAAATGATATTCGTCGAGAGAGAGAGAGAGAGAGAGAGAGAATAATAGGGAAATGTGTACATCCACAGAGCATAAATACAGAGAACTCCCGGGCTACATTTACTCTTCGTGTCACTCATTCACATGGAAATACGTGGAAATCCTAAGGCTGTGGTGGAGACGCAGAGGAGGAGGAGATCTTCTGGAACGTGAACCTAAAATTCAAGTCATAAATTTTCCAATGGTCCCAGCTATTTATATCCAGATCAGAAACAAATTCGCTCTCTCTCATTCTCCTCCCCTCCGACTCTGCCATTTCTTTGTCTCGCTCCCATGTTCGTGGAGACGATCCGGACGAAGTGGAAGATGAGAGTGAAGATCCAAGTAATAATTACAATCAACGTGCATGCACGCAGCCCCCATGGAACTACAATACCAAAGAATCAAACAGCCTCTCCGGCACAATATTACTATGTAATTTTGAGTATACGAGCTAATAAATAAAAAAAAAAGGGAACACCAGAAGATAAGTGGGTCAGAACATGATACATAAATAATGGGGGAGCATTTAGACATACGGAGGCTATACTTATACCGACATGATATGGAGGCTATGCCAATACAAAAAAAGGTTGAGGATATACCCATAGGAAATATGGAGGCGATGGCTGTACAAAAATAATGTGGAGACTATGCCCATGCAAAAATAATAACGGCCCATTGTTAATTACCTCGAACACAAGGACTTGTAATGTGTGTATGGGCAAATGAATGACGATGGCGGCTGGAGCATCATGTGCAAATGACTACCTGAACTTGTACAAAAACGTCCTACTTGCTATACAACCTATAATTATAGGTATGCAGAACATAGCAGAGTCAGAGCGAAGCATAGGAATTTTGGAAGTTCAAACTGGGATAAAGTATGCTAATCATAAAGGATGCTAATCATGAAAGAACTCCGCTCCGGCACTTTCCCCAATTTTTGTCCCCACTATGCATAGCTACGTTGTTACAATGTGCGTTTGCCTCAATTCCAGCCCACTTGGGAATGTCCAACGTTGAGAATGCTGATGATATAATAAGCGTGGGAAAAATCAGCTATGCACACATCCAATACTTCATACTTGTGGGCAAGCCAATGGGATAAAAGTTTTTGGAGGAAAATGTGAGGAGAATCATTATAAAACGGAGGGGGAAGGGCAGGTGAATAACTTTTATTTCCCCGCGGATAAAAGAGCGTGACTCGGGAAAGTTTTTTATGGATTTTAAAGGGGAATATTCAGGGGGGTGGGGGAATGGAAACTTGGAGATTCAAATGGATTGTGTGTGATGATTGTGTGGGGGTAATGATTAATTGCAATAATGAATGAAAGGGAACTCACCCGGAATGATCGCCGCCCCGTCTCCGCCACCCGCTTCACCCAGATCTCTTCAGACTTTTTCTGTGGAACAAATTGGGAGGAGAGGAGAGTGGCGGGGCCGGTGGCGCCCGGCGTGGTGGAAGCCCCGGTGGTGGTGGAGTGATTCTTCGGATTTGGAATCATGGAAGAATTCAGGGCCAAGGAGCCAGTCCTGGTCGTGGTGCTTCCGAAGCCGTAGCCGCCCCCTGAATGATTCGTCTTGAGCTCGACCAGCGAGTGGTCAATGAATAATTCACACAACTTGGCCTTGTTCTGGGAAAGGGAAATGTCGGGGATGGCGGGCTTCTTGAGCGGCTTCATGCTCCCGCTACTACTACTACTATCACTGCTATAAAGGGCGGAGGTCGGCGGGTCCTGCTGACTCCTTTTCTCCTGGAATTCCCTCCCCCGCTCATCCAGAGCCTCCAGGACATTCCCCGCCACCTCCTCCACCTCATCATCCTCCACGTAGCCGGTATCACAGAGCTCCACAAACTTCTCCAGTGTTGACAGAGCACGCTCTTCAATCCCGATCGAGCCCGCACGCCGGCGATCCATCCCCAGAAGTAGTCCAGTTCCCGACATTTTTTTTATTCTACTTTTATATCAAGACTCCTTCCAAATCCTTTTTTTTTTATCACTCCAGAGGAAATGTCCAGGAAAATCCCCAATGAAACTCAACTTTCCCTTTTTCACACAGCGCCGTCTTTTATCTAGTAATTTCTTTTATTTATTTTTCCGGAGGACAGGATTTCCCTCGTCTTCTCTCACTCGATTGGGGACACTCAGAGTGGTTGTGGGGAATTCTGAAATAAATAAAAATGAGCAACACATAAGAGTCTTGAGGTTGACTGTGAAGATTAAAAATAATATTAAAAGCGGAGTTTTTGGGAGGGAAAAGTGCGAAGACACTCGAATTGTCAGGCCATCATAGAAGCTATGAAGCACTCCTTGCACTCTCACTCTCTTGGCTTTCCTCTCTCCACATGTAAACACCACATATTGCCCTCTCCACGCACTTCTCAAAAAGAATACTTCACCACGATTGCCAGTGTGGTTGCGGGAAATAAAATTAAAAAAAAAACTCATGCAGTGAGTTTTTTTGGAGGACAAAATGAACAACTCGACGTCTAGCCTTCCACTGGCTCCATGAAGGAGTGATTCGGCCTATGAAATATCGGGTGGATGGGCGGAGGAGGCCGGTGAGCGGTAATGATCATGCACGCAGCTCCAAAAAAACATGATTCGCAAAATGTTGGGACTGAGGAAACTTCAAAGGGGAGAAATGAGGAATGATTCCCTGACTATACTATATCCCCTTTTCTCTTTTTTCTTTGGTACACACTACCTCCGTTTGCTCTCCACCAGAAGATGTGTCATGGGGGAATTGGTTCTATCCGGTTCCCTGTTTTTCCTCTCATCTACTTCTCCGAACGCACACGTTCAACCTCTTTGTGAAGGTTCACGGGGAAGATTTCTTGGAACAATAAGGACTTACGAAACTTTTGCCTCGGTGCACAGTTCCTGGAGCTGCGTTTTTGGCAGGCCGTGCAGTGTGTGCTATTCATTTCAAACTCTTGATCATTCCCCCCAACGAATACAATGGAGTCTCCATTTTTTCTAATTTCCTTGTGAAAAAAATAGTAATGGGTGCAAATATTTAGGGAAAATTTAAGAAGGAAAAGATTTATTACAAAATGACAAAATGAGTCAATGGGCATGTGTCAAGCATTCCAGCCATTTTTCCTCCATTTCTTCCCTGCTCGTCTTTCCGTCTAGTCCTGGCGCTTATCAAAAGCACGGAAGGTATTTTTGGGATTATCTCTCTCTCTCTCTCTCTCTCTCTCTTTCTCTGAGAATATTTCGGCAGACTGCTTGGCGACGCTCTCTCTACGCCCTAACAGTGCACAACGCATGGCCCAGGGCATTACACTCACAGAAGTATATACACAGTATATGTATAGCGGATTATTGTGCATTTTCCCCAATGCATTATACAAGTAGATAGAGAAAAAATATAGATATTCTTCCACATAATAAGCTATTCCATATAACACATTGTCACAATGGCTGACTGTAATTCTCTTTTTCCTCTTCTGGTGCCCCAAAAAAAACCGGGAGTTCATAGGGAATGCTTCACCGAAATATGCATGCAGACTTGGCATAATGAGAGGTTTGTTTTTTATATCTTAACTCTTAACTACGAAAAGAGCGGAACGGAGAAAGAGATGATGAGAGAGATTAAGTGCAGGAGAGAGTTGTTTTTGTTTCTGGAAAATTCCCGGTGCTTCCCCAATTAAAAGAGATTAAAAGAGTATTATATATATGTATACAAGGCACGGCTTGACGATGTGAAAACTTTGGGTGAATAATCAGGGAGATGCGGGTTTCTCGTCCGGCAAAATTACTCGATTCACTTGTTTTGAATAGCAACAATTATGAGAGGACAAACTCACAGAGACGCAAGCACACTCACACACAAGTGATCTCGTTGGAGAACTGTCATTACATGCAGAGGGAAAGGATAAATGAATATAATTAGCGTGCTGATTCAAGTATTAACCCTATCCTTTGCTTACTCCTGCCTTTGCTAGAGCCACACAAGGGCTGTTATCCTCTTGTTAGCCCGCTGGTTTTACAGTTATTCGGTGCTCATTCAATGCTCTTCGCAATACTTGCTACTTGTTCAAATTTCCCTTTCAATATCTGTATAGTTGAAAAATCGTTTGAATTCGCAGTTCCGGATGGGGACAGAAGGAACAGGAGGAAAGGGAAGATGTTGACTCCGGCTATCTCCCATTTCCTGGCATTAAACGGCTTCCACGGGCAGGCATTTAATTTCTATTTCAGGCGAAAAAAGGGTGGAAGCTAGTTCTCTTCCGCAATGAAATCCGGGCCAAAAAGTGCGGAGGTTGTTAGAAAAACATAAAAGAAAGGAACTACCCAAGTCTTTCTCAAATTATATGCCCAAAAACACACTTTATTTTTGTTCTCTACGTCAACCTCACACGGAGTTAATGAAGCAATTCTGGGAGTTTCTTGTTCAGGTACTAACCATAAACCTATTTTTATACACGGCACGGTATAATCGTAATGTGGTGCATAAAGGCTTGCTCTCCCTTTCTCCTTTGCTGATGTGTGAACTGCGGCATGCATTACAGGGTATAGCCGCGAGGAAATCGTGTCCGCATATTCCATACATATAATTATATGTACATATATATATATATATATATATACACGCGGATGTTCCTACATACTAAAGGAATTTGTTCTCTGAGTTGATAGTTTAATGGTGAGTTTCAAGTCCCATTTTGTAGACGTCAAGAGATGAGGAGGAAGAAAGAAAAGTGAGGAGAGTTCAGCTGCTTTTTGACATCATTCATGCGGCCCTCCACCTCATCTTTTCCCTTTCGTTTACAAAAGCACTTCTGTCTCTTTGTGCCGTGCCCAAGGAAATTCCCCTCCACACATCTGTGTCTTCTCCTATGCGGGGAATGCCAATATCAAATCCTTTAATCGCAATAACAAGAATCTTAGAAATTACACATCCCTTGGTGGCTCCTTTCTCTCTCATTTTCGACCGGGAAATCATGGATGTTGCGCGGGCGAAAAAAAGGACAAAGATATTCGACTGTGAAGAAGAAAGACATAATTAAGACTGTTACCACCATCATTATTATTGCCTACGCCAAGGAAGATGTAACGGATCCGTGGAAATGACAATAACAAGAACGAGGGAGAGCAATTTGTGCAGAGAGAATGAAAGACAGAGACGGAGCCAAGAATTTCTCCCACAAAACTTGCATTGCCTGGAAATTCAAGTGTGACTGGGAGGAAGTCAAAGAGATTCTATTCATTTTTTATCCCTTCTGTCACAGCCCAGAAAAAAGGATGAGAAGGAAGGAATTGAGGCACTCTACGTGCTTCTAATACATTCGGAGGAGGTTGACATTATGTTTACAACTCTGTCTCTCTCTCTCTCTCTCTCTCTCTCTCTCTCTCTCTCTCTCTCTCTCTTTCTCTCTCGTCTCTCTTCTCTCTCTTCTCTCTCTTCTCTCTCTCTTCTTTCTCGTCTCTCTCTCTTACCCTCTCGCTTTTCTCTATCTCGCGCCGCTTACTTCGTGTAAAAAATGAATTGGTTATTTTTCTTTTGCGAAGGCAGTGAAAACAGTTTATCTTCACCGGTGAAAAAACAAGAAGAGGGTAGATGTTCAGAGGAAAATGGGTGGAGTGGAAAGTGGAAGGAATAATAATGAGAAACCAAATTATTTTTCAACTTCCCGGGTTATATAGAATTACCGGGCAAAACAAAAATCTCCTACCACAAAGGAAAGGACGTTGAGTTAAGTCCGCCTCCTTGCACTTTATCTCATGTTGACTCATCGTGGTACAAATTATTTTCCGGAGAACTCTTTTCTCTCTCCGTTTCTCCTTTCTCTCTCTGTCTCACTCACTCATCCCAGGAATATTTATTTTAGTCCAAAAGAGCAAAACAACTTTGGAAGACGAGGATCATGTGCGACAGAGGAGGTGACAGGCTGAAGAGAGAGCTTTTTCACTCCATTCTACCTCCTCAGCATTTGCTTTGGAGAAAATAATGCGATTGCATCAACCCATCCGTGTATACTTGGAATATACTGTTTTTTTTTGCATAGCATGTTTCCTATTATTATTATTAGTGGGTATATTTGTCATCATTCCCCCTTCGCCTAATCCCAAACGGATCACGAGGAATATCTTTGTCATCGTTAAAAATCCTGCGGCTCCCCTTTCTTCATTCTGAGATACAAATGCACATTGTGATGCACGTGAAAGAGTGGAAGGAATCCCGCCAGGTGCGTTGTCAATTACTTCCCGGGTGATTAACCTTTTTTGCCTCCTTTTTCCTCAAAACTTCCAGGGAATTTATTTTACTCAGACCTATATTGAGCAGAAGCAGAGGATTTCCTAGAGAATTCTTCCCTTTTCACCGGTGCTCTTTTATTTTCACCTGAGCTACAAGTGGTATCCTTTGAACTGCTGGGGATTTAGTAGTTTTTTTTACATCAATAAACAGCTCAGATTTACTGGTATTTATTATGTATACACTGCTCCTTTTTTACTTCCCGGGATAAATCTCTTTACAGTGATGGCTACCCGAGCATTACTAATAATAATTACTGATGCTCTACTCTGAACGAAATTTCATTTCATGTAATTTCCACGGATATTTTTCACGTTTCTACCAAATTTCGTTCTTTCCTTTCATGAAAATCTGCATAAGCCATTTTCCCATGATTTTTTGGCAACTTCATTCACTAGCTGCTGTGTCTTTTTGTAGCCAAAAAAATGTTTAGGCATAATACAGCTTGCAGAACAGCCCGGCAGACTTTACATGTTTCAAAAGAACTATTTTTCCATTTTGATAAATAAGAAAAATTTAATAATGTTGACTACAAGAACCAATTTACTCCTGCTTAAAAATGGCATATATCTACACTTTTGGGTTTTTCTGCTGATACTAAAACTTCTAGATATGCTCGTATGAGCATGCCCTGTAGTTTTATAGCAGTCAAGGTTATTTCAGTAATGAAGCTCCCAGTTACTTGTCCAAGTACGACAAAGGAGAGAGAGAGAGAGAGAGAGAGAGAGATGGGGGAAAGTTTAACTCAACAAATATCACAGATGTGAAGCGGTAGAAAACATTTTTTGGAGGAGGAGTAATGTGAAACAAAGGAGCGGTTGGTATTTTTCGGCATCATCATCATAATGTTTATAGTGCTTCCTTTCCCTAATAATACGCACGCTGCGGGTGTTCTCTGTCTCATATGCACAAGCACTCTGGAAAGGTCTCCGGATTCGGCTAATATTGAGCCTCTTTTGCGCATTGGGATGAAGCAGAGAGGGCTCCATGAAGGACTGATAGTGATAAGAAGAGAGAGATAGAGAATTGTTACGAGACAGAGACAAGGAAGACAGAGAATTGTTGCGATATGGAGTGATAGAGGAAAAGCTTTGTACGTCTCAGTAATGTCCACGTAGCACATCTTGACTGAGAGTGTACCAGAAAGATAGCGATAAAAAGGGAATGCTACAAGAAGGGAAATAATTGAAAGAGAACAAGAAAATTGGCATTTACTGCTCAACCCTTTCTATTGCCGATCCTCTTCCTCACCGCCATTCTGAATTAAATCCATGAGAACATAATTTGTCTCCTGATTGGCAGCATCTGACACAATTCACGATTTCCTATGTCCACGGGGACAGCCAGTGACCAGTTTTAGTTGAAGGGAAATATAACTCATCTATTGCTCATTGCATCTCCACCTTCTACAGTTTATTATTAACAGTTCAATTGGACGGAGGATTGAAGTGGGCAGGGGAAAATCCAATCTCGGTGGAAATTGTGCGTGTGTGTATGTACATATGTGCACATTCTGCAGTTTGTTCTGCCTTTGTACATTGGAAGGCACACAGGTCGCTGTGAAATAACAACTCTTCCGTGTAAATCTAATGAGTGGTTCTACAGAATTCCTGTCGCAAACTCGAGAATTCCCAGGGAACCATCATGTCTCTCTCTCTCGCATTGCAGGACTGTGTGAGGGAGATTGGAGGAGGTACATTAACGGAGGAGACATTTAATCAATGGCACTTTTGGAGGTGAGCAGTAAATCAAGTCTAACCATCCGCAATGGAATCACAGCTCCGCTCATTCACTCCAAGCCGCCACTTTAAGAATTTTGTCTACAGGCACAAATGAAATGTCTGAAAAGGGACGGAGACACACTAAATCCTCACTCTCTCTCTCTCACTCTTTCTCTCTCTCTTTCTCTCTGTCATGTGGCTCACACATGTGTGTATAGATAGGATTTCCCTTAGAAATCTCCTTGTTGTCAAAGTTTTACTACAAAAGCCCACGCCTTTGAAGCCTCTACTTTGAGTCAAAGACACATATTGGCTCTACCAGCCAATATTTGCATATGTATAAATCCATGAATTCTTGGATGGAAACGTGACTACACAAAATTGGAGACATTTCACATGGTGAAAAGTGGTTTAGTCAGACATGAAATCTCTCAAAACGCCAGTCTCAAAATATGTCATAATAGTCAAGACCAAAATCTTCCTTTACCCAAACGTTTTCTTTGATTATCCGCATAATTTTAAATGCTTCAATTTTCAACTAGTCCAAAAAATATTTGTTTATAAAACAAAATGAACTTACTAGCAGTGCAAACACTTGTTTCTCCTAGAACTGTACTGGATTACTTACAAAATGGGGAAGACAAGCTTCGAAGGTAAATGGAGGAATTGCTGATGTTGCGGGAATTTTCAGGGAATTCTCGGTTGTCCTCTCCAACTTTGACAGGGATCGAGATGGGAAAAACGCACTTTCTCACGCACTGCACGCACTCTGGGAGGTAAAGGTTGGGAGGAATCCCGTCACGGCCGCTATGGCCACACTCCATCGTCACTGAAGAGATGCGAAAGTGAATGGAGGAAACGGGACATGTGTGCATTGAGAGGATTGAGATATGTGTAAGAGGGAAAGTCCTGATCAGTCAGCTGATCACGGCCACCATTTACACGAGCATCAGCTCCGACCTCCGGCATGACAGCATATGTGCTTATGAATCTGGACTTTCACACTCCACCCGCGGAATTTATTACGGACAATCTATGAAATAATACAGTTTTACGACTTCAAAGAAAAAAATTAATAAATGATTTCCATCATTTCCATTCACCCTCGTAGTATCTGTAATGTGAATTTTTGTCTTGGCACAGGACATTACTATGAGCCTGCGTCATGTCGGTCATTCGACTCCCTTACGTAAAAAGGCAGGGATTAAAAAAAATAATGCTATATTATGACTATTTAATACGAGGACGAGCTGGTGCATGACGACACTAATAAAATGGCTAACAGACGTTCCCATGGAATGCCGGATCAGAACATGAGAGTCTGGGATCCAAAATAACCCACATTCTTCCTCCATCACACTTCCCGCTAGATCCTTTTTAATTTCCTTAGTATTAATAATATTATTGTTTTCGTTAGTATTAATATTATTATTATTATTTTCCTTATTATTATTAGTACCGGCAGTCCCTCGGACAGGAAATCCCGGCCGTCTGAGAGGCTTGGGAAATCTCCATATTTCCAAGTTAACCACTTCCATCATCTCCCAAAATGGAATGACGTAATTATGTAATATTATTTCAGCACACAATCTCACACTCCGTTTATATTTCTATATGGCTAAATCTTTTATTTGAAGAAGTATTGTCAATAGTATTTCTTCAAAAAGAAAAAAAAAGAACACAAAGTGATATGTTGCAATTTTTGAGGAGGATTAATATTGTTTGAGTGGCCTAATACCACTTGAATTGTTACACCAGTTTCTATGTGCTCAATATATTTTTTTCAGTTCAATTTTTATCTGTCAACTGCACTGCACTCGCTTTGTATTAAGAGAGATTTGCAAATGCGCGTGCTATTACTGGGGCTCTTGCAGCCGGTCGTTAGCACTGTGAATGAGTGGCTGGAAAAGAGCCTCTTTGGGCTTCCTTGCATTTGTGAAAGAGGCAGTATGGCTGAAATCATTTTTAAAAATATATAATAGCTTCTTATAATGGTTGAATGCCGTATTTACATACAACACGACTTGTTTTTTCCAACTCGTGGCAATGGAACATAAAACATGCCCGATTATTTGTATTTTGTCTTATCTCTTCCTCGCTCTTTCCCTTGCAGTGCCAAGGGAGAGGTTGCAAGGGGAAAAAATGGCTGGTCTATATGTATGTACATGTGTGCAAGCACACACAATGTGATTTCGATCACGTTGTCAAAGAATGGTGCACCATCCACGTACGACTATAGAGTAATTGCGTTGAAGGAAAAAAAAATAGACAGGACGAAATCACACACTGGAACGCTTTCTTCTCCGCCATCTTCATAAATAATTCCCACTTCCACGGATGTCGAAGGGGCATTGCCAAAAAGGAGAAAAAGGAAAGCACCTGCCAAGGAGCATTGGCACTTACTCCCAGCAAAATGAACCTTGGATGAACTTATATTTCCATGGAATCCCAATTTCTCGCATTTTCCCTCTCTATTCCATTATTCATTACGATGTTGTGATAATTTTTGCGCCAGACCGCACCGCCGTGAGATTTGTGACAGCAAAAAGTTGGTGATGGTCAAAAAAAATGGATGGAATAGACAAAATATTGCCTTTTCCCTACCGAAATAACATAATTGGAGCTCCACTTTCAAAAAAAGAACGTCCTCAGTGGTGTAGATTTGAAGTGAGGATTTGGGAGAAAAGTATGACTCGGCCTTTGATCAGCTCTTGATTGACTTGATTTCGCACCTTCCATGCAGATCCGCTCCCCTGCCACTGATTGACGTGGAAAGATTTAATTACCAACTTCTTCCACCTCCTCCAGTTCTTCATCTCCTTGTTCTTAATTAAATCTCATTCATACTCCTCCAAGTCTCATCTTCCGCCTGTCATGTCCTCGAGGCAAAAATAAAGGAGATCAACATCCACTCTCCGGTGGAGGAAAAAGCTCTTTGACGAAGGAAGATTGCTCCAAAACAATAATTAATTAATGCCAAGCACACACACAGTCCGACATCCCTTAATTAAATTCATGAAACTTTCCACAAGAACATAGTGCGAGGAGTCAATCGAGTGTGAAAATTTTAACGTCTTTATGTTCACGTAAGAGAAGACACCTTCTGAAAAAGAAAAGGCTCCTCCTATTGCAGCAAATTGCCTCGTGATATTTTTTCAAAGAGCATTTTCCGCATAAACGGAAAGATACCCGCGGAAAAAGGAAGAACGTCATGGCTTCTTTGAAGTAAAACTGACACTCCATAAGAACCCTTTTGGGGATCGGGTGCAACATCCATAAATACATATTCCTCTGCGCGGAATGCTTTCAACTTGATAAATCGGTCGAATTCCTAGCAATGTCGGGAATTCGCCCGGTTTAGAAAGAGAGGCTTTATCAAAGAAGAGGTAAATTCCGGAGCCGAAATTCCCATTCCAGGACATACACATATTAGCCGGTCTGGGAGAAAAATTCTTTTAAATTTGCGCAGAATTCAGATTCTTCCGTTGCTCCATCTCCGTCTCTTCCAGCTTTCTCCCTTATCCTCGCCAGCTTCTCCGCACTACCCATTTCCCTCCATTGTCCCGAGAGATCCCTTAGCAGAATGACCTACATATATGCAAAAATATACAAACATCCCACTCTCACAATCACAACCATAAAAATGATGCCTTCAGCACATACTTTAAGCCTATCAACATGGAAGCTCATAAAAGTGATATTCTTCCCGCTTTTCCTTCTCTCCCATTTCTCTATTCGTGTGGCACAGTATCTTCAAGTGTATGGTCCCACTTAACCCAGGACCCAGCAAGGACATCTCCAGTAGAACGACTGCTCATTTTTTCGGAGAAACCCTCAATGTGCCCTCATCTGCGTGAGTATGTATGGGACATTTACGGTGATATGATTCCTACAAGCCAACTGCGGACACTTATTCCGGCAATTTTAGGAACATTTTCTCTCTCTTCTTTAAGAACGTTCCTTACAACAAAGTTGGAAATTATTTAAAATGATTCCAAGCTATTCACGGACGTCATTCAATAAATAATTAGTGTATTCGGAAAAGGGGGAATGTTCGAATGTTTTCAAACTGTTGTTAGTTGGTTCAAGCGACGCTCTTACGGGCCTGATTTGTTTAGCATTTAACATTAAATTCTCCCCAGCCCATTCCGACCTCTTTTCCCTCCGTTGAGTCTCCACGGAAGAAAGGCTCATTTGCTTAAGATGATCTTCACTGCTGTCATCAGGCATGAAGAAGTGTTTAAAAAATTGCAATAATCCTGTAGATGAGTGTGTTGTTTTTTGTGTTTGCTCTAGTTTAAATATATTTTTGGGTTTCAACTCATGACAGGCCAGAGCAATAGAATGATGACGGGAGAGTGTTTGTACACGTTCGGTTGGGATGTTAGCCTTCTGGTCGTAACAAGCTTCACACGATACGACAGACTTCCCATACGGATTTTGAGCAACCTTTTCCTGTAACACAGTCTGGGCTTTATTTTTGCACACTAAGCCTATTACAAGTACTTTGATGATCCATTACCAATACTCTCATAATTATTACTCCTCCTTTCCAATTCATTTCCTTTCCACTGGCCTTGAGCACACATCTTTTATGGCTCTCGCCTTCTTCTTTCTGTCTCTGTGTCAGATAAAAGAGCCGGGGACGAATTACGAGGCAAGAAATCTTCGGAAGACGAAGGAATCTTTCCTCTTCTTATCGCTTTTTATTTGTATTGTCAAAAGTCTTAAAAATAAAAATGGTTTCATCTCCCTCCTACCAACCAGTCATACTCACCTTGAGGGGTTTGGCACTGCTGGGGGTGTTAGAGGGAAAACGACAGTATTAAAAGGTACAATTAATAGTGAAAATGAATAAAACTCGTAAATAGGTGGGACATTCAAAATTGGCACAGATGTATTAGGAGCTCTTCCGACAATTTACCTTTGTTTATGGGGACGAGGGAGAATGATTACGACAGTTCCCCACATCCAAAGCTTTGCCTTAGCAATTTTCTCCTTTTGTGCTTGTCAGGGACAAGTCATAAAAATATTCATGGCACATAATATTGAATAAGCAAAAATAATAATGGCTCCCATGCGTAGTAATATTGCAAGAGAGACGAAATCCCTGAGGGAGGAAATGATATTGCCACAATACACGTCGTCCCTTCGTGACAAAAGAGAGAGACATGGCGAGTGTGTGGCAAGTGGAAAGAGAGAAAGAGAGAGGCAGAGAGAGACAGAGAGAGACAGAGAGAGACAGAGAGAGACAGAGAGAGACAGAG
>JAQGBT010000105.1:0-40000 GCA_034698585.1 Disparrhopalites patrizii
CAAAATACTCACGAATTTTACATCCATATAATTAATAATTACCAATTATTATGACCAAATTTTGGTAGGCAATTACTAATTACTGCAAGTAATTTAATTATTAATTAAAATATAGTAATTGTAATTACGCACAGGCCTGTTCTACATTTATTAATTGTGCTTTCAATATTGGATCCTTGTCTTTTAATCTTTAGAAATATCCAAACGTTTTTCAACACGTTTGGGTGACATCTATTGCGTTTAAACGGCGAGATTACCCCATGGAGTTCCGACCATCCAATACAAAGACTATTGCATGGAATCCTGCTGGCTGTTGGATATATGTACATTCTTATCTGTGAGGACCCGCGGAAATGAAATTGGAACTTTTGGATTCTATTTTTTCAGAATCAGACGAACCGACGAACGGCGATCGGCGATCTGGTTTTGGTATAAATCTCGTTGTTTGAGCATTTTTACATTTTTGAAGGCGGGCTATAATTTAATTCTTTCTGACAGAAAGTTTCTGTCTTCATTCTGTCTCACCCGGTTTTACTATTAACCAGCGGTTGAAGGATCTCTGAGGAATTACTTTAGTACTTCATAAATGCAACAGGAAACGGTCCAACGGGAACACTGGTAATTTGTCCAGGACAAGTGTATTTTGAAAACTAACTCATCACGTACGGACACGTATAAGTAAAGTAAGTATTATTTTATCAATTTAGAGTCTGGTACAGACTATACCTAGTATACTATAGTGGGTAGTTTACTAAAACACGTAAAATGAGTATCGACTATCTTTACTGTTTGTTTTTAGTAAATGTGATGTATATAACGTGCGCTTCATTGTTTCCCCGGATTTTAATCATTGGTTTTATTTGTTGAATTCAAGAACAGCAAATATGAGGAACCATTTGGAAGAATCGGGATTTCTCCCGGCGTACAGCGATGATGATTCGCAAACGAGACCGGGATGTGCCCAAGTAGATATTAATAATTACCCAGCTGTGGAAAGCTTTGATCTCGGGGATACTCCAACTTCCATGCAAGCTGTGACTAACCAATTAGCTCAAGACATTGTGCTGTTCATGTTCCCCAACAGGATTACTGTGTACTACTTTAGATTTAAGGTACATATTTACATAATTTGTAGGAAATCTAGTTATATGTATGTATATACATCATGTACAACATGTACACATGATTTGCCAGATTTTAAACTGCAAGTTTCTTATGAAGTTTTGAGGGAACAGGAAATAACTATATCAATCGGGTTGGTTAACATGCTGGTTTGCTTTTTGCAGGCCCCGCCGGCCCCGGATGCGGTAATTGCAGATGCGGCCGGGAATGAACGCCAGAATTTGTTTGAGTATATAAAACTTCATGAATTGCTGCTGGATGATACGGACATTGCTCAAAGCTCTTCTCTTAGCTCGAACCTTTCGCTTAGCTTTCAAGAAAAATGCCTAACTTACTCGTTTTCACTTTTTCATTCCAGTTATCTCTATATAGTTGACTTGAAGGGGGATATACCTGATCTAATCACAAAGACACATTGGTTTGACGAGGTAATACTTCCTTGACTCCCGTCGTATTTAGTTTCTAGTAGCAGTGTTTTGACTCAGGCCAATAGTGGTATAATTTTTTTTTGTGTTTAGATGAATCCAAAATTAAATAATGAAGCACCAATAACTTGTATTAAGTTTGACTTGGATCAGGCAATTTTCGTGGCCTGCCTAACCGAAGAACCTGCATGTAATGTATGGAACACGGTGAAACGGGTTAAAGCAGCATCGTTTCCTCTTCAGGAGCGAGGTGATTGTTCTAATTATAAGATAAAAGTTATTTCTTTTCAATTCCGTTATGTAGTTATAGATAGTCGATACTAACGCAATCAAAATGTTGTCTTCAGGTGTTGGCTTGTGTTGGCACAAATCTGAACCGTACAAATTGATGGTAGCTCAGAGGCATGGAAATATTGTGTTTTTTAATATCGTTAAACAACATGCCGTGCAATCGGTTTCAATTGGCAAAAGTCCGTTGTTGCACGTTGATTGGGCTCCGAGTAATAGCTATTTCATAGGGTGCGTTTCGTACAATCAAGCATACGTGGTCGACGTTGCAAAACCGTATAGCAGGTAAGTGTATAAAAAATAAAAAGTAAAAATAAATCTGGCTACATTCTGTTTCTAAATAATATCTTTTAAGTCTTTAAGCCAAACAACAATATATCTTCATCACAAGCTTACATTGATAATTATTAATGGTAAATCGAATTTTCTTCCAGCCATATGAAGTCTTTTGAAACACATCCGAATTTCACGAACAAAATAAAATTTAGTCCACTGGATTATAAGATGTTTGCTACTATGGGACGAACAGATGGCCGAATCAAGGTATTCCAGATAAATTTTCGGTCGATTCTTTGGTCCAGCAGAAAATCCGTAAGTTTTCGTATGCATATTCTACCTACGGGCTACGATTAAGCCTGTATATGACAACATGTGAGCAGTTTTTTTAAATGCCTGTATGACCAACATTGAATTTATTATTTTATTAATTAGGATATTCACGATATTGAGTGGCTTCGAGCCCGACCGTTCGTTTTAGCCATTGCTGGTAGCCGGGTCTTTGTGTTCAAGTCGTCTATTCTTTCTTGAAGTAACCATTTTAGTTTTTGTCCATAGCAAGTGTTCATGGAGCGACACTGGTTCATCTTTGAAGTGATCAAAATTAATATAAGGCCATTTTCTAGCATTTGATACATACGAGTTTATTTTTCCTTCGTGCGTATGTAATAAATGAATTATTATATTATAAATATGTAAGTACCTATAATATCTGTTTAATCGCTAAATAAATACATCAGACTTTGCAAATGAATGTTGTTTATTAAAAAGGTGGTTGTTGTTTTAAAACTCGGAATTTCTGCAAAATAAAAAAAAACAATAGTTGTTCCATAAATGCCTCCGCCTGAGCTCTGTAAAGGCGTATACGAAATTTCGAACTGACGACTAAGGGTACATTTGAGACTTAAGTAATTTTAATGTTCATTGATCTCATGAAGGAATCAAAATTCTCTCTGAATTCTTTTGAAATGAACTGAATTACACTTCCACTTAATAGCAGTTTTCTAACTAAATTATGATAACTTCTAGTTAAAGTACCATTTACATACAACATTCAATTCAACCAAAACTATACTAAATAATATAATAAATAATAATACATATAATATGTATGCATATGCAACTCATGGCTATAGGTAATAAAGATGTATATATTGAAATCCAGTATGAAAACGTGAAACAGTGCCCACGTATTAAGTAAACGATAGTTGTGTCAATGTGTACACCTGTTGTTCTGAAAGTATTATTTATTCGCAACTTGTAATTACCTGGTACATTTGGTTTATTTGTAAAAAACGAGAATGCGATTACACGCCACTATAATATTGACTAAACAATCATTCTGACTGCATTCCAAATTCCTACCAAACGCCTGCAAAAATAATGCTAATGCAAAGTTCTAAATAGAAAACCAGCTCGGAACATCTGGTCTTTTCTTGGCTCGATCTTGCATCTTTTTATATCCAACTTGCATGCCTGACCTTGATTTTTCACTATCTGTCTTTTCTTCCTCTTCCTTTTTCTCCGGATACAAATCAGGAAACTTAAACTCGGTTTCTTTAGGCTGTGTAAAAACAAGCAAACTTCATGGATTAAAATGTGCACAATGTTTACTTTTTGCACCTAATAGTAACGCCTGCATATCGAAAATGACTACACTTACCAAGTACACATGAGCAACTTTAAAATCTTCCTCCTTATTAACTACATCCCTGATTGTTTTATAAAACCTTCCTGCAAGCAACCGAACGAAAAATTAGTTAGAACTTTGAATATCCTTTATCTACACCACAAAAGTTTACAAGTGAAGACAGTACCTTGATTAACCCGTAAGAAAACATGCGCTGGGGTAACATTGTAAATCTTTTGCAAATAATTCTCCACATCATACTTAGTCATCTCCATTGATACAATAAATTTCACATGGTGGGGTGGTTGGTGCTCTGCTGGTCTCACCAACTTCATAAAAAAGTTTGGCAAATATACTCTCAACTGAGGATTGCCCTTTTGGTAAAGTGGATACCTGCAAACACAATAAACATATGTGTAATCTGCTCTGTAATTAACCATAGACGCATAATATTATGGTGAAATGATGCAAGTTACGCAAGTTAGTTACATTCCAGCCTTACATGTTACCAAACTTTGGAATATGTGGGATTGTTAGTTGTTATACTAAATTATGTTTCTTAAGCCGGTAAACATGAAGTTGCAATACTTCCACAACCACTAAACGTAATTTTCCAGGGCTTAACATGTTACACGAACTGGTATTTCATAAAACAAAATACAGCTTTTCTACCACATAACAAACCATTGAACGGTCCAACTACCACAACCCCGCAATGGTAATATTTCCTAAAAATTCTAACGGTACTAAATATTAGGCATGATTTGATTGATTTGAGATGATTACCATCTTGTAGACATTGTAGACGAGTATATTATTGATTGAATCCGATGATCATAAATATATCTTCCTCGGCCCAATTCCCGGATTACCTTACTTCACTCTGATCTCTCGGTGTTCCGCAGACTGACCGGCGGAAAAGAATCACGATGACGATATGTATTAAGTACCGTAAATATCAAAGAGCAATGCATACAGAATTCTAATTGGGTGATTGGGGCATGACAAACAGGAATACCAAATATCCAGGAAATTACAACCCGACTAACATTAACATTGTGAAAATGATCCTATTAATTTTTTTTTAAAGTGGAAGGCGATACCGAATTAAAAGAAAACAAACCCGAATGATGGAAGATCGAATTTCTGGAATTGAAATGATCTTTTATTTTTAAGTTTCGAGCGTCTGGAGACTGGAGAAAACCTTGGTGCATCAGATGACCAGATCCGGGACCATTTTCAATGGCAGCGTAGTAGTTGAATCTGAATGTTGAATTGAATATTGAATAATTGAATACAATACGAACTACGAACGAAACGAAAAGATAAAAAGCGAAAGAAAAATGAAAAATCCACCGC
Source organism: Disparrhopalites patrizii (assembly GCA_034698585.1). NCBI lineage: Eukaryota > Metazoa > Arthropoda > Collembola > Symphypleona > Sminthuridae > Disparrhopalites > Disparrhopalites patrizii. The sequence continues at coordinate 5,101 of JAQGBT010000105.1, forward strand.
GGGCTCAGCTCCAGCCATGAGTTCGTCAACGCGCGCCTTATAAAATTCATTACATTGCAGTCAATGCGGAAAAATTGACGTGCACGTGGAATTCTTCTGTTCTACAACAAGTCGGTCAATCGGGCGATCAGTATACAACACAGGAAGGAAAGCCGGATTAAAAATTAAATAGACTATACGGTTCAAGTCTCATTTTTGGAAAACAAGGACGAAGAATCTAAAAAGGTAAGTTATAATTCTCCGAAGGACTACTAATAGTTAATAGCATATAATCTGCTTACGTGAAATAAAATAATATTGATTCATGCCAATTCAAAATTTACGACATATAAAATTAATATATATTGCATTATTTTTGGATTTTACATGATGGTTCGTCCTACTTAGAGCGGATATCAAAAGGTATTTCGTGTTTTAAAATCCAGTGATTGTAATAATAAGATCATCTTCACAATGGTGCGAAAGAAAGTTGATAATCGAATACGTGTCATGATTGAGAATGGTGTCCAAACAGCTCACCGTACTATGTTCGTTATTGTTGGTGACAAAGGCAGGGATCAGGTAATACAGCTATGTTTTTTTGAATTATTTAGATCTTGTCAAAGATTAATCAGCACTGAACTGAATTGCAACATTACACAGCCAAGATGAAATGTGCACGATTTCCGGAAACATTATTGATTTGTTTTTGTAATTCCTCGGACAGGTGGTCATTCTTCACCACATGTTGTCCAAAACCCAAGTAAAAGCTCGACCCAATGTTCTGTGGTGTTATAAAAAGGAATTGGGATTCAGCAGGTAAGCTTTATTTTTTTAAGATACACGATTCTCAATTCTCATAGTGTGATGCTTGTATTAATTGTGATTTGATATTTTCCGATAGTCATCGCAAGAAACGCATGAGACAGTTACAAAAGGAAATTAAATCCGGTAAAATAAATGTAAACGAAGAAGATCCATTTGAGCTCTTTATTGCTTCTACCAAGATTCGTTACTGCTACTATTCGGAAACCCATAAAATTTTGGGCAACACATTTGGTATGTGTATTCTGCAAGATTTTGAGGCTCTTACTCCAAATTTACTCGCGAGAACTATTGAGACCGTGGAGGGAGGAGGGATAATCGTGTTTCTGTTGCGAAGCGTAACGTCCCTGAAACAGTTATTCGCCCTTAACATGGACGTTCATTCTAGATTTCGCACAGAAGCACATCAAGATGTTGTTGGTCGGTTTAATGAACGGTAAGCATGTATGTATGCGCTACGCACATATTAGCGTGCGTAGCTTATTTGGGTGCATAAAAATATCAATTTTTAACCATTTTGGCTGATTGTTACCATTGAAGAATTTTTACTATTTTCCAGATTCATTTTGTCTTTGGGCTCATGTGAAAATTGCATTGTAATGGATGATTTGTTAAATGTTCTCCCAATTTCGTCTCACGTTTTGAACATCGAGCCGGTGCCTGTGCGCACGGGAAAGAAAACGCCAGAAGAAATAGAATTGGAAGAATTGAAGAACAGTTTACAAGACACTCAGCCTATAGGAGTTTTGATTAACTGTTGTAAAACGGTTGACCAGGTGGCGTTGACTGATTTTATTCGTACAGTTTTTTGTGGTAATTTGTTTTGCAATAGCTGAGCGGTTAAAGTACAAAAAATTGTTTTGTTTCAGGCAAAAGCGCTGCTAAAGTTTATTGACTCTATATCGGAAAAAAGCTTGAACGCAACAGTCTCATTGACAGCTTCGAGAGGTAGGGGCAAATCTGCAGCCTTGGGTTTGTCAATCGCGGCCGCAATTGCTTTTGGTTATTCAAACATTTACGTGACAAGCCCTAGCCCAGAGAACCTTACAACTTTATTCGAGTTTGTATTTAAAGGTATGCTGTTCCTGTAATAACATGCAAAATACAATTGAATTCAGTATCGCTAAAACGAAACAATACTGTGATCAGGATTTGATGTTCTGGAATACCAGGAGCATATTGATTACGACTTAATTCAGTCCACCAATCCAGAATTCAATAAAGCGATCACACGAGTAAATTTTTTTCGCGACCATAGACAAACAATTCAGGTACATTTCTAATTTTTAAATAACTTCTATATTATTAATTTTTATTAGCAGGTGTAACACATATGAACAGGTGTATACATTAATACAATGCATTTTATTCACCACCTGTAGTATATATTGCCGAATGAGTGTCAAAAACTTGGACAAGCCGAATTACTGGTAATAGATGAGGCGGCTGCAATACCTTTACCATTAGTTAAATCCCTATTTGGTCCGTACTTGATTTTCTTGGCATCAACAATAAATGGCTACGAAGGAACCGGTCGTTCATTATCGTTAAAGCTGATTCAGCAACTTCGTAACCAAAATACTAACGCTGCAGAAGGTAGTGTGCCGTCGGCGGGAAAAATTGCTGGCAGGACACTTCATGAGGTAGGTTTCTCATGCGTGCTATATTTTCATTGTGCATGCGTATGAACGCGTAATAGTATAACTGGGAACTTATGCAATCCAGTAAAACGCTAACAAAAATATTTACATTCTTGCCAGTTATCACTCGAAGAATCAATTCGTTATAAACCTGGCGACCGCATAGAGCAATGGCTTACAGATTTGCTCTGTCTTGATGCTACCCTTACTCCACCGCTAACTTCAGGTTGTCCACCTCCAGCGGACTGTGAACTGTACTACATTAATCGGTAAGTTGGAAAGCATTTTTGACGTATGTTTCCAATTGTTAGGTTTGATTTTATTCTGTTTGCAGGGACACGTTGTTCTGTTATCATAAAGCCTCTGAAGCCTTTTTGCATCGCATTATGTCTTTGTACGTTGCATCTCACTACAAGGTATGGCGTAATGGCGTTCGTTATTAAATAATTGTTGATCAAGCACATAAATATTCTTCCAACCACTCATGTATTTGGCTTGGTCGAACTAGAACTCGCCAAACGATTTGCAGATGTTATCGGATGCACCTGCGCATCATTTGTTTTGCTTGGTTGGACCAACTTCGCCTAATCAAAAGTTTCTACCAGAAGTTCTCGCAGTTTTACAAGTAAGAACGAGATCACTATAATCAAGCAGCCATAATGTGATGTGATTGGTGTGCTTGTAATAGTTGTTTTTGGTCTAAAGAAAGCTTTTTGTGCGCATATAAATAATAGGTTTGCTTGGAGGGAGAAATATCCAAAGGAAGCATAGCTGCTGGTTTGGCGCGGGGACAAAGGGCAGCTGGGGACTTGATACCGTGGACTATAGCTCAACAATTCCAGGATCAAGATTTTCCTTCGCTGTCAGGAGCTAGAGTCGTCAGAATCGCCACTCATCCTGATTATCAAGGAGTAAGACAGAAGGAATTGAACTGTTATTCAAAATGATTTACTTGAGATGATTGTACTAAATACTGTTTTAGATGGGTTATGGATCTCGAGCATTAGAACTTCTGCGTGATTATTACGAGCTGAAAATCGTGAACATGAACGAGGATGCTGCAGTAGCACAGCACGCTGAGAAAATGAGGGAAGAAGATGTTGATTTGCTGACCGAAAAGATAGGTTGGCGTTTGCTCTATATATATGTGCTTTAAGGACACCAAAATGGGCACTAGAGTGTACATGGAATTACAACAAAATGTTAAATTCTAATCGCTGTGCTTTCATTTAAAAAATTAGTTCCCAGGAAAAATCTGCCGCCGTTGTTGTTAAAATTGAATGAACGACCACCTGAATGTCTCCAATATCTAGGAGTTTCATATGGCAATACCTCTCAACTACTCAAGTTCTGGAAAAGGGGAGGTTTTGTTCCAGTTTATATGAGGTATTTTTTAAAATATTAAATTAAATTCCTCCTAATGTGTTGCTGAAGAGGAAAAAGAAAACTAAAGTCTATTTGTTTTCGTTTTTGTCATCTTTTGCTTTCCATTGAAGGCAAACTGCGAGTGAATTAACAGGAGAACATTCGTGCATAATGCTAAAATTATTGGACAACGACTCTGTCCGCACTGCTGATTCGACCTGGCTACGGGAGTATTGGAAAGACTTTCGACGTAGATTTATGTCGTTATTAGCATTTCAGTTCAAGTCCTTTACACCGTCGTTAGCCATGAATATTTTGCAAAATAAAATGTACCCACCGGAAGCAGCAGGTACAAATTCTATTTAGTTTGAAAAATACAGCAGTTTGTGGAAATACATGTTCTTGATTCTACAATTTCATTCCTGTAGATATAAGTCCTCAGGAATTACTATTTTCCGTAACTCCGTATGACATAAAACGGTTGGAATTGTACTCTAAGAACATGGCTGATTACCACTTAATTGTGGACTTGATCCCAGTCATAAGCAAGATGTACTTTTCAAACAAGATGGGAAGCACTCATGTATCCGTCGTTCAGGCTGTAAGTTTTAAATTCCATAATTTCATACAATTAGGTTTTATTATTTTTACTTCATGGTAGTCATTCCTCATTTATTCCTCTTTTATTTTCAGGCGATTCTCTTAGGAATGGGGCTCCAACACAAAACCATTGACGAATTATCCAAAGAACTTGATTTACCTGGTACTCAGTTGTTGGGATTATTCAACAGAACTATTAAGAAAATTTTGGACTACATGAACGGCATTCTTGAAAGCGATATTGCTAAACAAATTGATTCAAAGGATAAGGGAAATGTTGCTGCAAATATGATTCCTATTAGTGAAAGCTTGGCTGACGAATTAAGTAAAGCTGAGAAGGAACTAAATCAGCAGCAGCAAGTAGAGTTGCAACGATTAAAAAAAGATAACATGAGTCAATACGCTATCAAGGGGAGTGAAGAAGAATGGTCCGCGGCTTTAGCTTCTGCACAGCCTTCATCTTCTGTTACAATCAAGGTTGGGGAAAAAAGGATAGGAAACCCTTCCTCAAACGAAAAAATAGACGATAATAATAGCAAGAAGTTTAAACGGGGCAGTGGTGGTTCAAATGAATTTGGTAAAGGTTGGAAGAGGACTGTTAAAAAGAAGATGAAAGGCGGGGGTAAATAAAAGCAGTTTTATGCGCCCAACCTTGCCGATAAGTGATCAATGCTGGGTGTTGTATCTATTATGTTATTCTTATGACAGTAGCAACATGTTTTAGTAAATTAAATAAATCTGTTGAATCTGTTTTTTAAACGTCATAAACTCAAACTTTCAAAGAAACTCATCCAAAGTTTTATTACGGGCTCCCTTAGCTCATTTAATCGAGCTGGGTATTAATGCAACAGGTGGCATTGTCAGGTAGTAGAATGCCGGTCGGAATAAATTAGACACCTTCTTCATTCATACTTTCAAAAGATGTATTGGTGGTCTTGAGCCTTACATCCCATAATCCCATTCCATCAATCGCCAAGATGGAAATGCGAGAAAAAAATGCCATATCTATTACTTCGATGACTAATAAATATTTACCGTATATTTTGTAAAATAATATTTGCCAGCCCACGCTGTTATAGATTTCTATGAAATATTGCGTCTATAGATTTGTAAAAGCTCGTATATTATTTCCATTTATAAAATAACTGTGGCCTTACTGAAAACATGTGATAATGAATATCACAATTATTTACTCCGTCAGAAAGAAAGGCCTGCAAAAACTTTTAGTAACTAAATCCCCCCAAACTATGCCTTTTGCACACACGTCTCTCATTCTTTTTTGTATATATTCTCTGCACGTAACCCCCACTTATTTGATTCCAGGAAGAAATCAGGAAAAAAATAGGTTAATAAATTCCTCCACAACAATCCTGGTTTAATAGCCGTGTAGGTTTACTCCGACTCATTGTGATTGCTATCCACACACAAGTACATACTAATGTCAATGTACGTCAAAACAAAGGCCCATAAAAAACCCATGTTACACAAAAATTCTGGAGTAAAATCTCAAAACGTGCTTGTAATTTGCCACCTTGCCCACTAAAAAGTACTTTCCCTTGCCAAGTTCCTACTTTTATTGTTTTTTAGCTAAAACTATACCTATAATTCATAGTCTCATCAGAATCTCACTGTACATGAAAGAACAGTTATCATATATCCTAGAAAGCTACCCGGAAAATATAAAAAACGGGGCGTTGTCTAAAAGGCGAAGACACTTTATTATTTATTCTCAAACTGTTTGAAAAAAAAATAACGAAAAAAAAAAAAATCGGAAGCTTAAATTACTGACACATACTCGTAGTAGTACATCTGTTTTTCCTTCGTCTTCCCCTGATGTAGAATGCAACGTGTGCCTCTCAAAGTGACAGTAGAGGGGGAAAAGGTTTTAATCTTTTTTATGGTCCATGCATTGTAAAGTATTTACTTACACCTATTTATGTGGCCCAAAAGCCTTCTACATATATGTAATGCACACACACGTTTAAATGAGGAAGAGAATCAGAGAAGACACAGACACACACACACATCAACATTTCTCTCTTATACACACCTTCCACATATGAAAGTACACATGTATGGAGGTGTATCTGGTTACATGTGTATACATATGAGTCCTTTTTTTTCTCCTTCAACCCTTTCATATGAGCACTGATTGCATACTTTCAGAGATTCTGAAGAGAGAGCGAGAGAGAGACTGCAAGAGAGAGAGAGAGAGAGAGAGAGAGAGACTGAAAGAGAGAGAGAGAGAGAGAGTGAGAGAGAGAGACTGAAAGAGAGAGAGAGAGAGACACTGAAAGAGAGAGAGAGAGAGACAGAGAGACAGCGAGGAGGAAAGAGAGAATCTATGTGAGAATGAGCTCACATGTGCACGTATATATCCTGTGTATCTTCTGTGTCCGTACATACAGGAAGATGTACGCACTTTACCTGTAGTTGCAGTCAAATACTGGGCGATAGGACGAAAGAAATGGTCAAATAAATATATATAAAAATAACGAAATGTTATATGGAAAAAAAAACAAGTAATGAAAAGTAGTAAAGTTGTAGGGGGGATTGTTAAATGACTTTAAAGAAGAGGGGGGAAAAAGTGAGCCATGTATCTGTATATATACAGTTTAAAGGTAAGTATTATTATATAGGCGGAAAGGGGAAGAAGAAAATGCCTAATCTCAATTCATTACCGTCGCCCTCTGATGCAGCAGTCATGTCATATCTTTTTGAGAGTTTCAGTGTATGGCCTCAACTTTGGTTTGGGATGGGAAGAAAAAAAAAACTTTTGCTTCAGTAGTGATTCGACACTTTGCCAGAGAAGGAATATATATACTGAATGTAAAGAAAACCTTCAAAACCACTTGTCATAGATATATATATATTTTGGGGAACCAATACAAAATTCCTTGTAAATATATATATATAAGTACGTAGCCGTACACACACCTGTTAAATAGTGGCTTTCACCAGTTTTTCTTTATATGTGAATTTGTTTTTAGTATTATTATTATTTTTAAATAATCATTAAAATAATAACCGTGATTTTTTTTAAAAGTGCTTTTTTCCCGCAGTTACAAAAAACTGCTCGTACAAGAATGTGCTACATTTGTTTCTGTCGTCCTTTTTTCCTCCAACAATTAAATTCCTGTAACCTGCGAATTATTCACTGGCAAAAGTAACCCATTTCCTTTTCCTGGGCTTCACACACATTTTATTATTATTTTATATTTTATTTATATAAATATTCACATACATGTCCTTCCGGGACATTGTATCTTTTCCTGGTGTGAATATTTTTAACTGCATTTTACTTACGAAAATGTAAAAAGTGCTTACTCAATCATAATTTACTATCTCCGATGAGTGTGTAAACTGACACATTTTCTTTCTTTGGATATCCGAGCCAAATATATATCATTTTTATTTGACATTTCTCACAGAGGAACAAGTGGTCGGAGGTATAAGTATAAGGATCCGTGATCCTGGGAATGATAAACTTTACTGATCAACAGTTTTTTTTTTTGTTTTACAAAAAATGGTCAAAATGTGACAACTCAAAGGTGACTGACATGTTCAGTAGACTTGAACAAGCGTATTAAGTCCAACAGTTTTGTTTTCAAGGTTATTAAATCTATAAAGATTACTCATCCCGTTTTAAACGTGACCAAATGCTGGAGTGTGTATCAACATCAACTGGCTAATCATTTCAGTTCACGTTCACTGCTCGGTACAATCAAGTACATGGTCTAATGATTTACATGAAAATCTCTCCGAGAAACTTTAATCCTGAAGTGACATTACCTCAACTTTATTGCTAGAAAACCACCAAGCTAAATCCTTCAAAATTTTCTATTGAGGGACTGTCTACAATCATCTTCACAATCAAAGTGGGTGCTCGTGCTAATTTTAAATCCTGGAATTTACACCCGTGCCGTTGGAATTTATTTGGAAGATCCAATATAACATCTAAACCGGAGTTTGAGGATTCTTTTTTAACTGTGAAGCTGAGAATGTGAAAAAAAACGCTACGAGATTATCCGATTATCCCATTAATGTGATTTACAGAAAGTGGCAAGTGACAGACAAGTGATTCTATAGAAAGAACGATTTATTCATGAACTTGCATGCGTCGAATTTGGTAGTTGATGATGAGGGAATGGGAATGAGAAATTAAATTTTTTTTTCATAAATTGAGGAAAATCACCGAGAATAATCCCCAAAAAAACCATTTTATTTGCTCTACACGACGCGCTTTTGGTCCTAATGTGGAACGTACATACTAAAGAGCGACGCGGCTAAAATTGAAAAAAAAAATGACTTGTGCATGGTGTCGTTGATACTTGATACGTCTGTTACTTTTAGTAGTCTTTATAGTGTCTGTGAGTGCTTTTTTTAAGTTCGTTATTTTTAAGTGGATCCCCCAAAATCCGAATGGTTTAGAGTTTATTTTTTTTATTTGAAAGTTTAAAAAAAAAAGATTACAAAAAGTTAAGTTTTATGATATAAGCGAAAGTTTTCACGTTTTCCAGTAATTTAAATTCAGGTTCATTTCAATATATTAACAGTTCGTTTGCATTTATACTTTTTCGTCTGTCTGTGTCATATACGAGGACATTGCCTGTTGTTTTTAAAGTAGTGATTTTACCTTCTCTCCACGGCTATTTACAAGCAATACAGTAAATTATTTTTAGTTCTTCTTGTTTGTACTCACTGTTGAAGAAAACAATTAGCGGAATTCCCGATACAAATATATATTATACACATGTTCGCCTTCACCTGCCTCCATCATATTGAATTTTTTGGAAAGCGAAGAAAAGGCAATGGAAATTTCGTGACGAAATAATGACCTACATAACAATATTATAATGGGATTACAAGCATTAGAGTTCACGGACTGTCTGACGGATAGTCCGTATTTTCGGGAAAATCTTCATGCTCATGAGAAAGAGCTGGAACGTACAAGCTCGCAAATCAAGGGTTTAGTAAAGGATGTCAAGGAGATTTTAAATGCAGCTAGAAGTAAGTGTACACAGCTTATCATTTTTATTTTTATCGTTTTTACTCTCTGTACCTTTGTCTATATGCATGTTCTTTTCCTTTTTACGGCACATGAGGTTCCGTAATGATTCTTTTGATTAGTATATTGATGCGTTTAGTTTCGTATACGTCACAGAAAAGCAATTCAAGCTATCTGGTTCCACCACTCTACCGGACATTTAGCCTTAAAAGTTGTGTTTGTCAACCTTTTTATTGAGTTTTTTTCGTCATTAGTAAGCCCAGCAGAACAAATAGCAACCGAAACCTTTAACCTTTCCTGTTCGTAATAGTACCCCAACACGCTGATAAATTCCAACTGTAGCATCATATCGCACCCTCACCCAAGATCGGTTTAGTATCATTTGCTACGCGTCATTAATAAAATAAAGACCTCTCGCCCCCCAACATATTGCCGATGAAGCTGTCTGCTACAGAAAGCCGGTATACAGCACAAATCATGGCGCAGTACATTTTGGACATTTTCAAGAAACATCTGATTTACATACTTACAAAATAATTCATAACCTTGCGTAGAAGCAGTAAACTTAAACATGGCTTCTTTAAAACCGCATTCTGTAAAATTACGTACGGAGAGCGGCTATTTCAGCAGATGAATGGAAAATCCGCCGAAAAAAAGGAAGTTTAATTACATAGAGCAGAACTGCTAGGGCTAGTATATGGTTTGAGGAAAACTTTTAGAGTGGGTAGCAGTCAAAAATTAATCAGTTTCATTAAGGTTAAAAGGGGTGCATTTAGCCCGGACAAATTGCTTCATTCCAGTTCCTTTAAGCTTTATTGCCATTACTGTAATAAATAGTTTGTTTACGTAAAATGTCTGCTTGCCTCTCCTTGTTTGAATAATATTTGACAGGGAAGAATGACTATTTTGAGGAGACGTATGTATGTATGTATACGCAATAAGCATATATTTACTATTATTTACGTATGTACTTTTTATATGTCACTAAATCGAAGACAACTATCAATGTATCAATTAATTACCTTTTCCTGCTTCTTTTCTCATCTACTTTATGAACTCACTTATTCACTATCGTGATGAATTTGCGGAAGATGAGTTCTACAGTAAAAATTTGTGCTTTTTGAAGCTGTGACTAGGTATAAAAAACGTATAAAGAACTATGGATAATTATGTCAATCGAAACGAAAAACTGTACATGCACCAGACCAGAAGTATGGATGACGTTATTCACATATTGTGGGTAAAAACCACGAGATCTGTATTTTTTTTGTGCAACGGTATTTCACAGAACCCATTCATATTTCTGTTTTTTTTTTTTTTCACCTGTCACTTCTAGTTTAGTCCAACTAATCACCGTTAATATAGGTTTGATTACGGTGAGTCCTCAACCCTTGTCACCACACAATCTGTGCCGTAAACATTTTTTATCGAAGCCATAATATTATCTGGTCCTTTTTTGTTTTTGCTGAGTTATTAAGCATGGACAAGGGAGTGACCGTAAAGTACTTCTAGATACTTTTCGTAGAACCAAGGAAGTTTTTACGAGCCCTTACTGAGTGTAAGCGCAAGCATCGATAATTCATGGTTCCCGTAAAAAAAATTGTGGCAAATGAGATTCTGACAATTTACAAGCTGTACACATTATACTGCTTTAGGAATAGGAGTCTACACTTACAAGGAAAAACACATGATTTTGATTCAGATAGTTGAGCTCTGTAGTTGTGTATTGTTTTGTCAAATGTAGAACGAAACCAATGTCCCCCGCGAGTATAAAACGTATATCTATATGCATTATGCTCAGCTGAGGTATGTAAAAAAAAACATCGCATTATGCATGTCTTTTACCACAAAGTATTATTTGGAAATTCTCAGAGGCAAAATAATGAGATGAAGATGACAGAGCACTAAATTGAACAGTCATTATGCTTTTGTTGCATGCATGAAGATCTTGTTCGCTGAGAAAAAAGTCGCAATCAAGTGTTTTTATTTGCGTAAAAAACATGGCCATTAGCAAAGGTTTTCCCATTACACTTTTCTGGAATTTAAAATCCGGCAAATCAGACCAACCTCTACTACAAAAGCACTTGTTGAAAAACATTACGCAGCCATGGCTGGTTCTAAAAAAATTCTAAATGAAAGTGTGATATTTTATTTAGAAATGTGGATAGTGCTTCTACAGTCGCATTTAACTTTAACAGTTAGCGTTCGCTGCATTTATTCGATGGAAAACATCAACAAATAGAAAAAAATTAATGACACATATTTTGCGTCACATGCGAAATGCACAGTTTCGGCTTTTTAGTCTTTCTTGAGTTTCTTGATCGTGATGTATATAATTTGTGTACCACTACTCAGAAAAGTTCAACGATAGTTACAGCTGATATTTGAAATGTATCTAATACCTAATTGATTGTGCATAATACATCAAGTATTCGGCAGTAAAAGCAATAGCACAGTAGCGTTACTTATCTTCTACGACGTAATAATAATTTAGCCGTCTATCCTCTCTTTAACACTGGTCATGGTCTAATTTTCTAATTAATGGTGGAAATTGCCAAGGGATTGCGATTGTACATTTCTGACATTATTGCGAGGTGCGATGTGATGCTAGTGCAACTAGTATGAATAAAAATTGTAAAGGGACAAGAAAGTAAAGGGGCAAGAAAGAGAACTTGACATTTCAGGCTAGGGAGGTATGTAATAGGTGCATATGTAGTTATGTAGTATGTAATGTATAACATGACTGCTGACCACTCGTAAAAGTTATTCATGCATGATGTTGATGTCTGTACAGTATGACGTAGCATCTGTTCTTATAACTTTTTTGATTATTTTGTACAATTGTATACTCCACGGAAATCAGTCTTCATAATCAACTGCGAAATCTCGTGAAAACACGTCATATTATGCTCAGGTTGCTTTGTAGCCGCATGGACATAAATTGTAAAATACTTCAGGTGATAGTAGTTACTGGAGAGATCTTTTATACAGAACTCCAGCCGTAATCGCCTTACGTCAAATTATTGTCGTCACAATTGCAGATACTATTCATAATCACAGAAATTCCTTCCGTTATAAAATGACAACCACACCCGTTTCCGACCGACAGTGTTTTCTTGCTTGGGGGGTGGTGGTTAAAAAATGCCAATAGATGTATGAAGCGTTGGCCAAGAAGTAAGGTTAGGTTACGCATTACGCATTGAGCACGTTGATGGCAGGGGTATGTAGGGGAACGTGCCATTAAAGCGAAAAGCGCACAGTCGAAAAAAAATGTGGGCACTACACGCACCGTTTCAGATGTACGGAATTTTTTCACACCGTCTTCACATTTCAAACATTTCGTCGTTCGCCTGCCTCATCTCAATTTTTTGCTTGCTGCATCGGTAAAACAAAAGATTGATATGTATACATACGTACGTACTACATTTTTAAAGTTGTGTCATATCTTTGCAGCAACTTTGGTAGTGGTAGTTAGTATGTATGTGCACCTGATGCCATGATTATGATGGAATTTAATACAGTAACGCATTCATCTTTCAATGTCATTGTAAAGAATTATTATCAAAGCTACTACCCGTGGACCATTGGTAAAAATAAAGCTAGGGCTGCGGGAACATACTTTGTAGGTAACACAGGCAATGACTCAACGATTAACAATGGAATGTGCTTGATGTTTCCTTGGTCTACCCAATTCATTGCTCGTTCTTGAGTATTTGATTAATACCTATATATATTTATATTTAGGTGTATACATTTTCTTTCATTGAGCGCTATTACACAAATGTTAAGATTGCTACTAATAAATTATTAGGGTATATTTTTATCTGTCAAATATCCGAAAGGTGTTTCTTCTCTTTTGATGTTGTCGTTTGTTTCCTTGTTGATGTTTGCGTTTGTATTTACATTTATTGCTAAGATGTGACCCCGACCGTATTAAGCAATACATTGCCGTCTTTTTAGACGGCAATGTATTGCTTTTACTTTTATGCTTTGTACCTAGAATATTCTTGTCGATTGTGGTTTGAAATATGGCATTTAATAAATTAGTTGTTACTTCCAGAAGATGGAATTTCTTGTTTTTCAGGTGATAGCTTTTGCAGTATATGTGTTTTTGAAAATGAAAGGTTTGAAGAAAAATGCGGGCAATATCTCAATAGCTGCCTTTTTAAGATTGACCATGATTTTGTATCTCATGCTCAGGTTTCAGGGAATTTCGGTTTCTTGTAAATGATAGTTTAGTTTCCCTTCGGCGTTATGCTACTGTCAGATTGAATAGTATTTTCGTGAGTTCTGGCATTGATACGCGTACAGTGATGTGCAACAGTTGTCTCAAAACAAGCTCAGTGTGGATTGTCTGCACCATGTATTCTCCGTACGAAGTTTATCTTGACAATGGGTGTGTGTATATTTATTAGATTTTTGAGCTTTTCGTGTTTGAGCATAAACTTTGACGCTGCTTCTACAGTTTGCGGGTTTAGCTTAGTGAATATGAAAAGGTTCTGCTAAACCTTAGAGATGGTATATTGTAAAAGAAAATACTTTTAAGTAGGAGGCGGTTCCTTGATTCAATGTGGAACGAGTCAGTTGCAAGAAAAACACTTTGCATGTCCAGCCTGTGAAAGATCTATGCTGTTCCGTTACCATTACGTTCTACGCCAGTGCTCCTGTTGTAGTAATAATTTTCAGGCCTGTGCATGTCATCGCCATGTACATTTCAGACTTTGTTTATAACTCTGTACTGTTAGACTTTTAGTCCCTTGGTTCGGGCGTTTGGGTTCTTAGCAATATTTTTCCTGTCATTTTCATGAATGTGAATACCTTTTTCAACGATAATTCCTCTGCGGTGATGTGTTGGTGGGATAGAGAGTATTTGTTTTGCCACATTGAGCGCTGAAATTGCTCATACTGCTCTCAATTGATGAATGCAATGATGTTTTTTTGTAGCAAATCAGAGCAAACACAGTTTGGTTTGCAAAATGGTGCATTAGCACTAGATGACAACTGAGGTGCTTCACAGTTTAACAACTTTATTTTAATTTTTTTTGTTTTACGTGATCACATTATACGATTGGAATTTAGTTTGTATTTTGTGTTGTACAGTATGTAGGATGTACTTACTACTTACTATGTATGTATGTATTACACATAAAACTTGTCGCAATGGGCGTGGAATATTGAGTCACTGAGCTTGTGCTGGGAATTCATATTTAATTAAATAATGATACCTAGTGTGCTGGATTACAGAGTGTAAGTCAATATACACATGGAAAAGTCATGCTGTTGTGCTTAGGAACTCAGGATGTACTTAGTTTCCAAATACTTTCAGCTCCGTATGAGTAAATATTATATAAAGGAGTGTAACGAATATCTCCCATCACAGGTTTAAATCTACTCGGAAAGCAAACACTTGTTATGCTTCATCTTGTAAACTCATGTCACTGCATTCAAAAGAAGAAATTGATAGGAAAGGAAGGCACAAATGTTCGTCTTTGTTTACACGATATTTTTTCGAATGTGTGGGTAAATGCCGAAATAGTATATGGTATTCATATTGGCAGTGTCTGCATTTAAACAATTTAGACGTCGACATCTTTTTGGTCTGCTAAATGCGTAACACTATATGGGTGAGATTAATCCTTCAGCTCTGTCCGATTTGAAATTACACACACGTCGTTGAAACACTCATCTCATTTACATGTTGTTTACCTTTCTGTATTTGACATATAATTACATCCATGCTTTTTTGATGAATAAAAAACCTCAGTGCCGGCTCCATTTTTGTACAAATTGTAACTTTTACAGCATTTACTTTTTACTGTAGAAGATTGAAAGCAGACGTTTACATTTGTACGCAAAAAGAATTCTGAAATTTGTTTATGTAAAATACCTTGCATTTTTTCACATGATAGTACTGTCTGTGCTGTCTTTTTTGCCTGGAAAAAATATTTTCGGACGTATCTATAACTTTTAAAATCCACTATGCCTATATTTATTGTTGGGTTTTATCTAGCAGTACGAAGTAAATTCAGAGCACTAATGTATTAATATTTTATTATTTAACAGTTCTGTCACGCGCCCAGCGAGCGTTGGCTGCATCTTTGGAAAACTTCCGGTTTGAATGCATCGGAAATAATCAAACCGATGATGAAATTGTGATAGCCAAATCACTGCGACAGTTTGGACAATTAATATCTGCCATAGAAGATGAACGCGATCGAATGGTAAGATTAGCAATTTTTGCCTCATCAGAAATAATATGTATGTCTAACGCCTGGTTTTGCTACCAAAACCTAACCTAATGCAATTAGTTAACACTTAAACACTGTAGTTTGCTTTTATTGCATCCGTGGAACACATGGTTGAGGGATGCTTTGGATCACCAGGAAGCTCGCTAGCTTATTATAGAGTGGAAATACATATTAAGGAGAAAAAATGGATTTACACACACCAGTATTTGCCTTGTAAAGGGAATGATAGATAATACCATATATTTAATTACCCAATTAGAATTTGTTTAGGCTTGTTCTTGGAAATAAACTATCGATATTGTTGTAGGCTAAAGGTCCAAAGTCCGTACACTTTGATAAAAAACTGGCAAAAGTTCCGAGAATGATGACTGAATGTTTCCCCTTTACTACGGCATAATGAATGACATTTTAAAAATAAGATAAAAATACTAGTTTCTGCATAATTTTATCTCGGTTTCGAGTAAGAATTCTGCATTCATATTCAACGAGAATTGGCCAAAACATAGTGGCGCGAGCTGCAAAAGTGGGCATTCTGTTACTACTGTTTTTGGAACTTTGCGCAGAATAACCGTCAAACGTTATTTCTGGGCGAGAAAACAGCAAGGTTTAGTCAGTTTCTGTGAAATTATTTTCAGGATTTTTGTTGATCGATTTTCATTTAAGGAGTCCTTTCATTTCGTCGAAGAGAACCTTTAAGCATCGATATATAAATTTTCAGGATATCTTGCGGTCATTCCAGTGCCACAAATATGGTGGTAATAAAGTCTAAAACTCCCTCTCATTGCCTGTTTAGTCCACTGGCTTAAGGAATTGTAGAGAAAAGAGAAAATTTCGAATTCCTTGCAAAAGTGCTGAAAAAGAGTGAGGTTTCTGCAACCACCAATAAATCCTGCATTATATATATGTATACGTATACATAAGTACAAAATCCTATTAACGCCACTCATGTTACATCCATATCGTGGCGCCCATAACGTAGCGCTCTTACGATCGTAATATCAACTTTTCTACTACGATTGCAGTTTACTTGCCTTGATATAATTGATTTTCCGAATTGCGGTGACAAATTTCTTTAAAAAATGTTATCCTATACATGAGTATAAAATACGAATCACGCTTTTCTTATCCGGGACGTTTTGGTCCGACACATTTGTTACCTCCGGTACGTCCGTGACGGTGGGGATACCAAGGCTGGTTGCAATCTTGGCGTCTCCTCTCCATACGGCTTTGTCGTATGAAGTTTAGTGTATAGCTCTTTGCTCAAGTTTTCAAATATTGAGAGTAGGTTTTGAACGCGCTTTCTACCCGTGGGAACGATGAATGTGGCAGAAACCTGGGGAAACTGAATACAAGTCGGACACGAGCACACCTAATACTGGTGTCTTTCATTGCGCGTATAATTTATATAGCTTTACTTGCCAGCCATAAGCGGCATACTAGTATTCTACATTCGACATACTAGTATTCCATACAACTATAATTCTTTCTGGCACAGTGTTCCAGCATATGTATATAGGAGAAGATATACGAGAATGTTCCCGGTTGAATTATAATTGCCAATATGCCAAAGCCGACGTGAGGCTTTGAAACGTGTTCCGGATACGAATTCTATAGATGTGTGCCCAGTGCACACCAACAGTAATAATTGAGAAAATAGCTGCAATGGAGCTAAGAAAAATAATCCTTTATTACCTATCAGTATAAACGAAACGAAGGAATACCATTTGTTGGTGCTATACTGCATATCGTGATAATAATTAGTGAAAGCAGATAGCATTATTATTATTCACTTTTTCGTAAAGAATGTGTGTATTCTTGTAGGTTACAAATTCACGCTGACTTTGAGCGCTAAATTGTTTGTAATACAGATAATGAGTGATTTCGTTCGCGCAAACGTGTCCTACTCTAAGGTTAAACTTACTAATGCTTTTAGGAAGCTTTTGTGGAGGAAATCACTTGGAAAATAATAACTAAAATGCAAAAGAAGTCGGGGTGATGTTTGACGACCTGAGAAAGTTTCGTTTGCCCATAATTTTTTAGTAAAATAGTGCAGTGTATGTGGATGAGACTGGGGCCGTACTAACATAATCGAGTGGCAATTTCTGTGTATTGATTTGTAATTATTCTAGTGCTTACAACGAATTTGTGAGCTTTCGTAAAGATTGTTTTAATTTTGATGAAGTCCGTAGTCACCATCGAAGCCCTGAAAGCCAGATGTACAGAAAATTGTCATTATGGTAGGTCTTTTCACGTGTATAGTAGTACACAACAACTGTATGGTCAATGCTAGGTTGTGATTGAGATACAAATGCGCGAAAATAATATAACTGCGGCATTATGGGCAGTATTGACTTTGTTAGGGGACAGATACAAAGGGACTACTTGTTTTGACTTGTCATAAAGGCGAACACATGTGCATTAATGGTTGAAAGACTGATAAAGCTGATTTGGATTATTACTGGTAACATAATTAGTATTTTTATTTTATTGGTCTCTTATAACAGAACACGCACAAGAAGAACACAATATTATCCAGTTTTCACAGAAAATTGAATGATACAATGTTTATCGCCAGGGTTGCGAGCATTTTCTCGCGTGATAACTGCCTTCGTTTTGCTATTAAATTTAACGATTTTATTTGTAGAACGCCTTTAAAATCATTCATTGTATGTACATGCAAATTTGGGGAAAATGCCGAAATTTTTACTGAAATTGAAAACCTCTGTCGTGATAACGTTGTGTAGAAAGGGGAAACCTCAAGGCAAGAGCAAGGTGTAAGTACGTAGTTTCCATCTTGCATTTTTTCATGCTGTATTTTTTTCCTTTCGCCGTCTAAGTTGCAGTACTCACAGGGTATTCGTGGTACCAAGTATTTTGTACCTGTTATGCGAAAGCAAGGTATGTATATTCGTCATACACTGTAAGTGCCTCAGGCAATGTGAAATACTTTTTCGATTCGAGAATGAGGGCAGAGGAATCTCGGATACAGCTGAAAGGATGATTGTAAAATGTGTAGCCGGCGCTATTGTATGTGCACAATAAATGCCTTACTATCTGATATATAATACTTACGTCGCTATAGTTGCTGTATTCCCATTTCCTATCTTATACAGTTGATGAATGTGCATTCATGTATACGACATATACTGAGCATTCTCATCAACTCATCATCAACAATAATATCGCCCTCACTAAGTAAATACGTGTAATGCCAGCCCAAAGCAGTTGTTGATAATGAACTTCCCATCATGTTGAAAAATACATGCTGCTTATACGTTATACAGATGAAGAGTAAGTATTCTTATGAGGAGGCTCAAGAACATGATGCGTGTTAACTGCATTCCTACTTTTATACAATGCAGTTTGACAATACCTATGCTTGTATGTAGGTCCGATACTTTTTTATTATACTCAAGCCATTGTAAATACAGTATTTTTTTGTGAAACAACTTGGATCGAGCGAAAATATGTTCGCGTACGATTGTTGCCCTTTAAATCTATACACACACAAACAAACAAATGTATATCAAATGAAAACATACTTTTCATGTGGATCACATGTGAGAAAACATAACCTGTTCTCAGTTCATCCGAGTAACATTTATATTTTAGAAAACAGAAGGTGGATGGATGTGTATGTTGATGCCTTAGCGCTTGCATTGTACAGGGTGTTTATATTAGTAAATTATCTGTAAAAATGATACGATACTCAAAGTCAAGGGAAAGGGTATGTTTTCATTCCCTTGGTATCACTTTTAATCATACTAATTAGTAGTGTATTGACCGATAAAGATCTTTAACCAATTCATTTACCTATGTAGAAAGTGCATTAATCCATTCCAACCGAGACAACATTGTTAGTGCAAACTGCAAACGTGCTTTTTAATCCAAAACAAATGAGTTGTGAGCTGCTGCAGATGTACTTTCAGACACATTGCACTGGTAAATATATATAATTAGTGATAGTCTTACCAGTTTCCCACATTGTTGCTGCCTTGTGTGCATATGTAGCAGTTATTTCCAAGTATTAAAAGTGTATGCGCAAATTTCTCCACAAACTAAATCTGGTTGCTTGTTCGCGAAAAACATCAGTGAAATCAATAATTATTTCTCGACGAGCTACAAGAGTCACGTAAGGAAAACTGTGCTCTGTAGTGAAGTATTTGTATTTGAATGCATAAAGCGATTGGGGCTAAAGTGGTGATAAGTAAAATTAAACTGCAGAGAAAGTCGCTCTTCGCCTAAGGGGCTATGTAGTTGTTAAGGAATGCAAAGAGCGTAGGTATAAATCAAAGAGGTGTTATTACTTTTACCTTTGTTATTAAATACAAAATATATGTATGCGTATGTTAGGCATTCATGACTAACAACGTTTTCAACAGCATAAACATTTTTGAGAGTTTGAAATTTTTCTACAACTTCAAATATTAGGTACAAGTACATGATCTACATTGTCCACGAATCACTTGCATTGTTGTAATGATCTCAAGACGAGAAGTAAACATGCCTGGTATCGTTTGGTACACCCGTGTGAAATGATGAGCATAAAATAGACGTACAATGAATAGAAATGAATTTGGGTGTCTGTATGGGACAGTGTTGACCTAACCAGATGCACCCTTATTCCTGGGTGGTTCTGTTTGTTTTTATGCATTATATACGCTACGAACTGGGGGGAAGCAATCGAATAGACTATACAGCACGTTTAATAGCTGGGTAGGTTGTAAATTTACTGGACTTTAGTGATGCATGTATTAGTATAATTTTTCGTCTGTTTGAAAACGTTTTGATAAAATGAATTGTATACACACAATATTTTATTACTTAAGTGGGCGTAAAAAATAATGGCGAAAAACGCTATCTGCTGCATTTCTAATGGCTATACAGACCTTTGTGTTTCAGCGTATACATTTGCAAATACAATTTTGGGTGACAAAATGGGTGACAGGAATAGAAACATACTTAACTTACGTTTGAATGTGTGTGTGTCGGGGGGGGGGGATGAAATCATGGCATTGATTTATTTGCTAAGGGGTTGTGGTGACTAGACAAGCTTTAGAATAATCATTTTCATTGTCATACGCAGTATTGGCCTTTTAGATCCGATCAGACACTAATACAGTTCGATTTTTATTTAATATGACATGCTGCTAATATGTTACTGCTCATGTGCTGCTAATGTTGCTGCTTCTAATGTTATTGGTTGTTTTATTTACAGCTGGAAAAGGCTCATGACCAGTTCATCAAACCCTTGGACGATTTCCGAAAGAAAAAAATTGGAGTGGTTAAGGTAAAGATTGGTTCATTATTAAATGTATTTTGTGGTCATCTTTAAATTGTTTGTGAATGTTTACTAACCGAATAGCAATATACGAAGTTCCTGTAAGTTTGGATGTGGATAGGTGTTAATGTAATATTAAAGGACATTATTTAAGTAAGCAGTAAGCATTTTGCTCGTTTGTCATGAGTCATGACATCCCGTTTCAAACCGCCTGAACTGAAGGGGAGCAAAGTTTGGACACGATTTGCACGGCTTAGATGCGCTATGAAGGAGTATTAGAAATTAACATTATGAGTCACTTGTGGAGGTCTGAGTAATTTGAACATTTAATTTCAAATTACTGCCAATTGTGTTGTCACTTACATATCAGGTACAAAAAATATGTTAACTAACTTTTATTTGAACTTGTGTACAGGATGGGAAGAAAAAATTTGAAAAGCAAACTACAAAATTTTGCCAAAGCCAAGAGCGGTACCTGAATTTGTCAACCAAGAAGCAAGATAATGTTCTTCAGGAGGTAAGCTAAATATAGCAAGAACACTTTCACTTCTGAATGCATGTTATGGTGATCCTGAAAGTCTGTTCAAGCGTAAACCGTAGCTATAAATTTGCACACAACAGGTGCTCTTGTTTTGGTAATAAAGGAAAAAGCTGGCCGGATAGTATTATTTCTCGGCACCATTACCAGACTTATTGTCATGTATGAACTGCGTATATATAAATACATACGTCATACATGCCTAGTTAGGGCCTTTAGTTTAAGTAGACTTAGCTGTTTGTGAATCACGCAAGTACATAGAAAACTCGCATAATGCAAAAAATAGTGAACTTGACAGAATCTTTTCTGCTTCCTTTCTAATTGCATGTGATAGAATTTGGACCATAATTTTTTCCTGGAAAGATACGATGCCTTAATAAAATTTATTTACTTGTTTATTTACCGGATTTTATTTTAGGAACATTGCACAGAAAGGTTGGAAAATGTTTTTCTCGAGTTGTACGTATTACTCGCTGTTTCGAACGTTGTAGATGTTGGTTATTTGCATCCTCGAATTACACAATTCCATATAGGATCTCTGTATTAAATGGCAGTAATTAACTTCAACTTGCCACAGTAGAGTAACTGATACAGAAGACGAGGAAAATCCATTTGTATGATACAAGACTCTATTCTTGATATTAGTGTCACGGTGCTTCAAGGTAGTCAGCAGATACGTTGCAAAGATCGCACGCAAGCACATTCATTATATGGGGGGTTCCTGGAAAGGTGTACTTGGTCCATCAAGGACAAATTGAACGTAGAATTTGTTTCGCGTAGGAGAAATCGCATGTCGTGTTAAAGTAATGGGACACACGATATATGATTTGCCATTGCTAAATTTTCCTGGGGAAGATGCATGCTCAGCTGGTAGCTGAGACCGTAACTTTGTTCATTCATATCTGGAAGTTGTGCGCAACGAATCGATATTTGTGAGTTCTTCTAAGATTGTATTTCCACCTTGTAAAGAAAAGAACGGGCAGTAGGCAATGGAGACTTCGGGTATGGTGAAGGAAGTGTGTGCGAAAACGGGGAGCGAAATGCTGACTAGACGCATGACACTTGTTCTCACATTGATATTGTGGTATGGGTATACAGAGGCCACAGTGGATCATGAGACAGTTTTTGTAAATGTACGTGTTTTCCGTTGTTTCCGACCTCCAATATTCGCTTTTAATCATCATTGAGCTGCTACACACAATGTTTAGTGCGTAATATCATTTTGATTCTCATCCATTTGCTTAAATTTACTTCATTTTACTAAAAACGAAATCGTTTTTGTGGAAAGAATTCCCCAATCTTGTACTGTGCAAAAAGTCTCTCCATTTGACGCACCATTGACTTAAATATATTCATCTTTCATGTTTATCGTTATAATTTTGTGCGTTTTGGTGAAGTGAATTAATTTTCCAATTATAAATATTTGAACGAACAGATATAATCTTTTTTCGAGACATTCGTCAGAAATAGCAAACGAGTATAGCACAAAAAAAACTACACACGTTAAATAATACAAATTAATGACTAGTGATATAAAAAAGTAAATAGTAACTTGTTGAGTTTTGGGCAATTGGACTAGTGATGTGTGTGCAGGTGGATGTCGTCTTAAAACAGTATTCCATTTTTAATTCTAATGTGAGAATTATTGCTTTTGATCGTTCTACGTCACATTTTTGGTGCTACCTGTAAATTGACACCTTCAACGATGGATAGAATTTAAATTCTTTCAGTATTTGTGTGTGATGGGTTTTAAGAGGATATCCTCCGCATAATGCAGATAGATAATGCAGAAGTCCAACTGGAGGCCGATCTGATTATCAAAAGTCTGTTTTGTAACATTGCCTATTGACTATCGTAATGGATCTTAAGACAGTCTGCTGATGTTGTACATATACAACCATTTTTAAGTTCTACGAATAGAAGATCTCGTTTATTTTGTCAATTCTGCAAGTTACATTTGAGAAAATGGTGACTTGAAGGTATCTCCAAATACTGTAAACATCTTTTCAAGAATTAATCTGAAATATTATTTTGTACGATAAAATGTACCAAAAGCATTCATTCATGTAGTGAAACTTGCAGAAATGGTTCAAGACTAGAAGAAACCTAAATTGTTTTTAAGCCTTCTTATATTTGCCTCGATTAAGTGTTAAACTGGTGCGTGTTAATGCTGGAGCAATTGAATACTTTTTATTTTTGGGCCCTTTCCAGGCCGATGCATCTCTTGAGATGGAACAGAGACATTTTTGCCAAGCTAGTCTCAAGTATGTCTTTCTCCTCCAAGAAGTGCAAGAATGCAAAAAATACGAATTCGTTGAAACGGTGAGTTATGGAACTGAATTTTTATTTAATTATTCTTTTCTAAATTCTAACATTAAGGTTTACGATTTTCAACCCATTTAGGTTTTTTTTTGTATTTAACCAAATAATTAACCACGCCAATGCAGAATACCTCAAAATAAGATGATATTACATACAAATCATGATTACACTGGGGTAATAATATTGGTGCTAACAACAAGTAATAATATTGTTTATTTTTCTTATTCCTGTGCAGCTTCTAGGTTTTATGTATAGCTGGCTTACGTTCTACCACCAAGGACACGAAGTAGCAACTGATTACAAACCATATATGACTGATTTACAAAAACGGCTGCAAAACGTAAGTGAATATTTGATTATTTCTGTAGCGTTTATTTTAAGTTTTAACCAATGTAAATATAAACGTAAATATAGGTACAATCGTTTAATTTTTATTTGTACTTGGAAAATTGTTATGTACTGGCTTTTTACAGCTTTACTGTCCATGCAGTATAAATTCATTCGTTATTTCTTGTCACACATGGACTGACATGTAAGCTAATTGAAACCTCGTGCTGACGTTGACCCTCCATGATCTTCCATTAATTTATATTTGCATGAAATAACGGTTGATATTGACATAAAGTCCTGCCGATTATGCTACCCGAATAATTTTGAGATCGTTTTACCTTACCATCATGGTGGATAGTAAGGAGCATCGGTTCTATTACTTTCTGCAAGGAGTAACTAGGAACACTTTTTAAACCGACTTCAGTAGATACCAAAATTATGTTTGCTCTTATGATGTTTCCTGCGTGGAAGCTGCCGATAGTGCCCATGATTGTGCTTTTGGAGAAAGCTTGATGAGCTTGAAAGTCAAATGAAGTTGGCCTCAGAATTATGAGCTTGAACGTAGCATGCTGCATACATTTAAGCATAAATATGTTTGAGCTCAATACTTACTTTCGAATTTTGTGCAGCATATTTTTTGGTGTTCTTTGTACCATTACGCCAGTAGAAAGGGAAGGGTGCTGATCGAGTCAAATTTATTCAAAGATGCATGGTTGTGAACTCCATTTTAGACATTTGTTTGCAAATATCTTCAGGGTGTAATAATATGAACTAATGCGGAGATCTCTATTGAATTTGCGCAGACTCGAAAAAATTTTGAAACTACTAGAGAGCAGACCAAATCACTCATGAACAAAATGCTTGAAATTCGAAAATCTGTAAGTTATCTTCCACGATATTTTTTTCTATATATTCAAATGCTGGTGTTGACTGACCATCTAATTCATTTTTGGGTGTATTTTTATAGAAAGATCCTGGAAGCCTGGATAAAGCGTATACCCGACAGGGATACTTGTACCTGATGGAAAAAAGTTAGTCTACTTTTACAGCGTTCTTAACATCTTGAAAAAACTCGGTTTTTGTGCTAACACGCTCATTCTTATTACAGAGGCCCTTGGCACCACTTGGAACAAATTTTATTGTACTTACGATAAATCATCCCGCAAGTTTTGTATGGTTGCTTACAATCAAACTTCAAACAAACTCGTAATGCATCAATAAGTTAATGCGATTTATTTTATGAATTATATAATTTTGTCGTGTATTTATTCACAACTGGTTTTGATTTTTCAGGCTGTGGCTGAAGAAATTACATTGAAATCTTGCGTTCGTCGACCGTCCGATTCAATAGATAAACGGTTTTGCTTTGATTTAACTGCGGAAAATCGACCTGGAATTGTTTACACATTGCAAGCAATGTGTGAAGAGGATAGACGTTTGTGGCTGGATGCCATGGATGGTCGCGAACCTGTAAGCTTTTGTAGTATAATTTCCCAAAATGTTTATGATTTCTTATCAGCTAAACGAATTGTAGAAGTAATTGATGCAAGAAGTAGCTGCACAAGCAATATAATACGTTTTATGTTATTTTAGACGTATGGTCAACCAGGGAAAGCGTTGAAATCTGAAGAAACTTGTCTTGATGATGTTGGATTTGCTTTTGTTCAACAATGTATTGCTGAATTGGAATCACGAGGTTTAGAGGAACAAGGATTGTATAGGCTTGTTGGCGTCAGCTCCAAAGTCTCAAAATTACTAAGCCAGGGACTGGACAGACGAAAATCGGAACGACTTGTTTTGAACGATCGTTGCGAATGGGAAACGAAAACCATAACCAGCGCTTTAAAAACCTATTTCAGAAACTTACCTGAGCCTGTAATGACCTTCCGATATCACGAAGCTTTTATCGCCGCAGCAAGTAAGAAACCAAAAAAAAACCTGTGAAAAATAAGGAAAGATGTGTGAACTGTGAAAGATTTATTTTACTCAAATTAAATTTTCAGAACAAGAAACAAGAAACCAAAGAGTGCAAGATGTACACACATTGGTTCATCGACTTCCTCGGTCGAATTTTCAAATACTCGACATCTTGATTGCGCACTTGCAAAGGTAAATTTTGTTATCTTTTTTTAATAAATTATTGATTCACACTCTTGGTCTTGAGCTCTTTTTTAATGGCAAAATTTTTATTTGCTTATACTACGAATTTAAACATCACTGATGATTGTACTCATTTTCAGCATCGCCGCTAAAAGCGAAAAGAACAAGATGACCGTCAGCAATTTAGGTGTTTGTTTTGGACCGACACTGCTGAGACCTGAAGAGGAAACTGTTGCTGCCATTATGGATATAAAATTTTGCAATGTTGTTGTTGAAATTCTAATAGAAAATTATGAAAAAGTAAGAATAGTTCAAGGAATTAAAGTAATGATTTTATTTAGTTGTAAGACTTTATTGAGTCCTTTCAATTCACAGATTTTCACTACAAAACCAATGCCAACGGAGCTACCAAAAGAGATTCCAACACCGAACACCCTGAGTTCTTTACCGCAGACGAGATTACAAATCAGTCCCATTAAACATGTAGAAAATCTTTTATAATGTCTATTTGGTATACGTAGTTAACTTTTTTTCGTTGCTCATGTATTCTTCTAATTTTTTTTATTGAAGGCTGTTGTAACGTCGTACAATGATGGGCCCAAGCCAGTGTATGTTGACCCATCTGGAATCAGATCTTCTTGGGATAATTTACCCTTGAATCCAAATCCGGTTGGACTGCATCACTCCACAGCTACAGTTAACTCTCTTCATTCCAGCTCTCTTTCCAGCTCTTCTAATCAAAGCGCTGGCGAAACGTTGTCTATTGGCTATCCTTTGACTTCACATTTGCCAGTCTCGGAGCGGGAACGAATGCAGCAAAATCCTGCAAAGAGTTCAAGGTTGACTTTGGGAGATAGTAAAGGCACGAGTTACTCGCAACCCTTTTTAAACAATGCGGGTAAGTAGCCTCGAGTTTGTGAATCGCTGTTAATTCAACATTGTTGAAAAGTGTGTAATATATTGTGATTTAGACTTGATTGCACGATTGTATGTATATTTTGTTTTAGACCGCGGAACTTCAAATAGTAGCAGTTCCAGTGAATCAGTAGCTTCTTGGCCTGGTCACCCTCCTCCCGCTGTAGGACATCCTCCTCAGCCTCCTCCGTATCAACCTCCTCCCGAACACCCAATCAGCAACGGCAGAGAATTTAGCTCTAGTGCACGTAAGGATTGAAGTGAAATGAACACCTAGAACCAGAATATTTTTCTGGTTTTTAAATTGTGTATGAGTAAAACTTGAATTTTTGTTCTAGGTATTCTGAAATCTGGCAGTGTACTGGCTGCATCTTCTGGAAAATTCGATCACAGCGTGTAAGTTGTAAAGCATCTTCAAAACTTTAGAAGCATTGTTTCTATTCTAAATTAAATAGTTATACTCGTTTCATGAATTACAGGAAACGGGCACGAACACTTTACACTTGCGTCGGAGAACACGATGGCGAGCTTTCTTTTGAACCAAATGAAATAATAACAAACAGTAAGGGGCCTCCAATATATTACTCGTGTGTGTGAATTTATTCATGACTTGCTTTAATTTATTCATTCGATTTATGTATTTTAGTACGTTCTTCTTGTGAACCTGGGTGGTTAGAAGGAACACTTCGTGGCAGGACAGGACTCATTCCTGAAAACTATGTGGAGCCTCTACCGTGATTGTGCACTTCATGTTTTGCTATTATTAATGGATTTTGCAAAACTTTTTGCAACAGTGTGACAGGATCAGAGTGGTTTTTTGTGAAGCAAAACATAAATACTTTTTACTACTTGCAAGCATACATCTATGCCAGCGTGGTTTTCTTATGGTGATTGGCAAATGCTCCCGAATCATATTTTCATTCCAACAATTAAAACTCTTACCGGGTTGCGTAGTGTTATTTCGGACATTTCGAAGATAGCGCAACACGTGTGAAGTAATCGATTGTGTGAAGTTTCATACTCTTTTGAAATTATTACATTAATTTGTTTTTAGTAAAACATTGTATAATTATTTACTAAAAACGAATACTGGTTCACGTGCAATTCCAGTACTACGCTAAGCGTTACACTGTTTGAAGTGAATAACCAGATCGGTTCTATCAATTCTGTGGGTAGTTGTTGATTAGGATATAGGTTTTACTTTTTACTCATTTGAATCTGTTGTTCTTGTTGTACACCAAAGTTTAATAGTAATGACATTACCTTGAATTTGTGATTTTGCTTCGGACGGGGCAGAAAGTGATCTTTGATTGCAGTTAAAGCGGCTTGCTAATTATAACGGTTACTGGAATCTTTAATCATTCCGCGTTCATGGTGACCGTCTGTTTTCTCTTTTAATCAGAAACCATAAGTATAAAATTTATATTTAATACAGGTACAATAGTCTTTTATTTTTTGAGTAATATTGAGTTTATTGTGGAAAGTGGAACGTTTAACGCGTCAACCACAAAATTAACACTCAACGTCTCGTCAGCGGTTAAGTATGTAAGTGTAACCTGTAACTAAGTAAGATAGACTTGTTTTAATGATGTTGAACTGAATACAAGATTTTTACACTTGTTTTTGAATGAGAGCGGAGAAGTTTTCATTTTAAGTTTGTGCAAGTATACAATTTAATGAAGCGGTGTTACGTGTTACTTAGTAGTTTTTAGACATCGAAGATCTAAATTAAAGAAATTCTTACATAACGAATAGATTGAATGTTTTCTAAATTGTTTTGAGTGTGTATTGCGTACAGGTTATAACTATAATTGTACTGGCTTAGATTGATGTTGCGTGTCAGGGGTTGTGCCATCGCTTAATTGATGTGCTAACTATCCCTGATTCCGAGGCAAAGCAAACAGGAGGCTGAGGTTGGAGTAGGGACTAATGTAAATGTTGAGGTTTTGTTTAGTTCGAATTACTCTATAATAATAGTGGTTTTAGCTAACCTTGAAACATTATTTTGAAACATTCAGAAGTTGGGTTATCTTTGGTAGAAGTTGATAATTTCTAGTATAAATGACATTCATATTCGTATACGTTAGAGAAATAATTTGTTAGAATTCTAATATAACTTTCATGTGTCATTTCGTCTGTGTGTTGTTGATATTGTAATAGTTTTATCTAAGGAATATTTATTATGAGCTGAGGTGGTTTTATATCGGACACTTAACTTAGCGAATTAAATACCAAGACAATCCTTAGGCTTATTGAATCGCGAATCAGCCATGGCACACGCAAGTATGCGGTGTAGCACGAAATTATTTCTAGTAGCAAATATGTTGTCTCTTGTCTCATTTAATTTTGACATTATCAGGGAATTTTGCACATACTTAAATACGTATTATAAACTGTGCATACTAACACTAACGCCTGTCTATCTATTAACTTACACAAATCTTGTTCTCTACTAATATTTGTCTGTGCTGATTGTCTTGGTGTTTTAGAATCTCATTGTTTCATCCTGTGGTAAATCTCACGCTTCCCTATTAGCCATATAATCATGTTGCGCCGGATCCAGCGCTGCAGTCGAAATTCTTGCCGGCGTTGTAAATTAAAGCCAATATATGGTTTTTTAAATACAATACAGTATAACATTTTAAGCATGTTCTGCGCATGTGAAGCGTAGTTGTTCCACCAAATTACATGGTTACTTTTTTACTAACACTATCGGTGCCATGTAATTTCGTTGTCAACAGGGCAGTGAATTTTATTAGGCTCAATCGTTCTTATAGGCGTAGACACTATTACAACTACTGCTTGTTCTTAAGAGTTCATGGCGGTAACACAATTGCCTCGTGTTGCTTACTTCATGTGATTTATGCAATGTACCACCAAGTATTTTAACATGCCCAAGTCATGGTTGCTATACTACCGTCTTAAAAAATTTAATTGACATCACATCAAATTGTGATTTACTTAGACGTTATTGTTTACTTGTAGTGTTAATCGTTTTGATTGTGCTGTAAATATCCTGAGCAGAGTCCACATTGCCAAAACAGCTCGTTGTTGAGTTATTAAATGTATGTTTGTTGTTGACAATGCAGGGCAAAACCCTTGTAGCTTCCGATTCCTGCGCTGTTCTCTAGCGCAGGATGAATCTTATTTGATGTGATTGAGATGAAAAAGAATAATTACGCTGATACTATTGCATTGCAATCCAATTGATTGTTTATACTGGTTGAGATATGTACAGCCATACATATTATGTGTAGTTTAATTTATTGTTATTACTTATAAATGGTTGTATGTATGTTTAGTATGGCCGCCACTGGCTGCAGTTGTCCAAAAATAGAACCTCTGCACGACTATGGTTCCTAAAAGCCATTGTTTTTGTGTGTCAGTGCGTTAGTATTCGTCGCGTGCGTAGGACTGAATACTATTTATGTACTTAACCTGAAAGGTTTGTAGAAGGCTGCTGGGTGGTGAATGTTTTATATTTGACATAAAAGTCACGAATTGTAATTAGGAACTAGAGAATTAAGTGAGATGCCGTGTAGATTTTTATAGTTTGTTACTGCGAGGATAAGGAATATTGGCGTTAACTGATGACTGGAATTATTGTACAATTACAGCTTCAAAGCATTCTTTTTGGGACTGATACTAAAAGGCAAAGTTTGAATTTATTTTTTCACAGATTTTTTCGCAGCTGCACGAACCAATGATGATCTTTTAGATAGTATAACGTTAAATACTTGGTTTTAATTCAACCAGAATTATTTTGAAATTGCGCTTTTATGAAAAATGAATTGCGTTTTATCGGTTCGTTAGCAGTTAGCACAAAAATTTTAACCAGATTACCTCGAGCAGAGCCGTTCCTTTATTTTTACCCGTGTATTTAATGTATTTGGCTGTGTTTAACATGTAACATAACTTACCTAATTCTGTCTTAATCTACGTTTAAGCTTTACTGTTTAATGGTTTCATGTACATGTGGTACTACTTGCCCCACCTTTATTTTCTTTTTCCTCAAGCACTCGAAGACGTTTCGGGCAAAGTGAAGCAGCTTTTTGAATAGCTACCTTATTTGACAGTGAAGAAGCTTTACGGTTGCCAGATTAATCCTTAAAACATCATTGTTTACATTTTCCAGTGTGGTACTGGTCAGTCCACAACTTCTTTCTCCTGTTTTAATAATTGTTTCAGAGGGCTATGCCTTTAGCGGTGGAATGTTTATCGTTATCACGAACTACGGAATAATGACTGCTGGTACATCGTATGGTGGAAGCACATATGTAATACATATAGAATAATGAACTTCAAAAGTTTAAGTAGTATTTCACGTTCACTTCGAAATCGTTACATTTAGTAATGTTTATTCTTTGTGTAAGTAATTAAGTATTGTGTATGTAATATTAAATTCTAATTATTGTTAACTATAACTACGTGTGGGTTTCATATGCATTTATTGAATTAAATACAAACTAACGTAACTTTACTGTTGATATGTGTATGTATCTATGTACAGACTTCTAAGATACTCTTACAGCCGTTTATTTATGTCCGAAAAAAAGTTTAACAAAATCAGCCGATAACGTTCACTTGAAATAATATAATTAATACGTGTTAAATAATGAAATATTGATGTAATATATGTAAACTGTATATTCCTGAAGGTCGTTCAGAAATACATACTTGAAATTATGTACATTGCTTTGCACAGTTCACGGATGTAATTTTTCTCGCGGAATCTTATGACCTGTCAGAAATATTTGAAATGTTCTATTTTATTAATTACTTTGAATGTTTGATGTGTTCCATTAGTTTAAGTTACGTAGATGCAAAAGAAACATATACACATAAATTATTTTGTATAATTTTCCCAGAGGTATATTTAAAATTTGAAGGCACTGTTTACAGTGTACGTGTCAAGTATGCACAAATTTTAAATTTCATATTTGTTATGTTGTAATAATTAGAATTACCAATTTGTTATCTACCACAACTTGCTTGTCAAGATGCTAAGACTATAGGTGAAACGCAATGTATTGTACATTCAAAAAAGGTATTCCCGTCCTACACTAAAGCGGCACCAACATTTTTACACAAGTATTTTATTTATTTGTATACAAATATATAAATTGTGAAAATTCATTAGCTATTTCCACGTCTCCCGCCGTTACACCGAGAAAAAATTTAAAAATAAATATCGGTTATTTTACAGAACCGCAGCGTCCAATACGAAGAGGTATAAAATGCAGCTTTGTTACAGCCATTTCGATTTTACTATTACATGCAACTTTCTGAGTGGGTACGCGTGTATTCTAAATAACTAAATATGTATACTTCCGACGCAATGTTTGCCATATTTTTTTAATCTTGTATTTTACTAATAATTGTAACCAATTTTAGCTACAAGTTGAACTTCTACATCTGTGGAAGTTTGCATTTTTATTTTTCTTGTATTTGTTTTTTTCTCAACGTTGGTGCGTTCATGTCGTTTCTTTCTCTTTTTTTGCAAAACGCGTTAGAGTATACTTATTTTTGTATGGTTTATGGCTTTGGTCATTTTTAAATGTTCTTCTTAATGTTGATGCAGTCATTGACTTTACTCGGTTTTTCAAAAGAAATGAGATATATATACATATATGTAAACAGTGTATACATAATTACATGTATTAATCCCTAAAGCGTTATAAAATGAATCATAAATGTATTTAATTAAGTAAATGTTATAAATATTTCAAAATAAAAACTACAAGCCATGTTTTGGTGCAGACTAACAGTTACAGGTACTTATGTACTTTTTACAACTATGTTATTTGTTTTTTGTACAGTACATGTACATTTTTGTACAACTTCAATTTTATTTTATTTTTTGTAGTGTACTATATATGCATTTGCAGTAGCAATGTGTAAACGTACAGTTATATAATAGAGGAAAAACGCATTTATTGTCAAATGTAATTTTTTATGACGTACTGTTTAGTTACATAATTTACCTTGTGAGACGTTATGTTTAATTAAAAAATTAAATTGTCCTGTCGAGTGCACTCATACGAGTTTACCGGCTAATTTAGTGTTTACGTAAACATTGTTTCTTCCGGTTTATATTTCGTAGAAATGTACCGGTTAAAAAATATTATTGAATAAAAATGTGCCAAGATGTTTCTTCAGTTTGTTGTGATCCCGTTGATATTAGTTTGTATTATAGGTATAATTATTTTGTTACCGTATGTCAAGATTTATCTAGTTCCGTCACAGGCATTTAAAAACTACTGTGTAGGTAAGGCGTATAATCAATCATGAGAAAAAAATTACCCCAAAAAAACGTGAGGAAGAGCTGTAGGTAGTAGGTATACATTTAGCATCGTCAGCTCTTTTGTCACCCCTTTCAATCTGTTATCAAATGATCTTAACAACGGCGAAGAAATATCTTCGTCTAATTAACTCAAGCTCAAAGTAAAATTCTACAATATTTGATAAGAGAGGAAGCAAGCGGACCAACTCGTTAGTATTACTGCACTTACACATCTCACTATAGCTCCAGCTATGTGCATGTAGGGAGGTCATGAAGGACGTCACTGGGAATGTTAATAAGGAAGGCAAGACGCAAATTTGGCAAATATTATTGAATGCTTGAAGCACATACGACGGGAACTTCCCTTCTTTCTGTACATACATATGTACACACCTTCGAACGCCCAGTGCAGCTACATTCTGTAGTTTTTCGGGGGGGGGGGGGAAATATATAAATATAGATGAGTGAATCTTGTCTGCCCTCCCGAAGAAGGCTGATTGAGCAGGTCCATGGAGGTGCACAATGTGCACCCATGGTATTTTACCATGCATGGACAGAAAAGGGTGAAGGATGGTGTTTACTTACGTAAGGACATGGAAATATACAGAGTGTGGAAAGGAATGGGAGGAATAGGGTAAAAATTCGGCTATTCCCTTCCTAATACTTTTTACTTTTACACCAGATTGCCACATATAAGAGCTTGTCATGTTGTAATCAACGTGTGTGCGAGGATGAAGCATCTTAAGCAAGAAGAAAAAAAAAGCCGGAGGGTGGAAGAGAAGCGAGAGAGAAAGAGAGTTACAGACAGAGACTTAATCAGTAGAATACTCCAGGGGAAAAGACAACCAGCGGAATACGGAGTTCTCTCATAACATATGATGCTCAATGAATATGCTAAAATGCTAGTTTTTAATCTCTCCCTTTCCCAAAACGTATATTACATATATTCGTCTCTCCATCTCTTCATTCTCCTCTTTATTTCTAAATGTATCTCATTTATCTAATATTTCTAATATATATCTCTTCACCTATTATCCTCTCGCCTTCTCTACGTACTTTCGTTTCCTTTATACTCTCTCTCTCTCCATCGGTCTCACTTTCACCCATTCTTTTCATTTCATTTTACTCATTACTTTTCTCCTGTATTTCACTTTCTCCTTGCACCCTTCTGACACTGCTGTCTCTTTCTAAATTTTCTTTCACCATCTAGCTCGACCTTCCCTATTCGACATCCATTTCTGACTTTCTCCGTCAGCTTCATTGCCCCAGAATCTCTTTCTACCTGCTTTCTCCATCCTGACTTTCTCTCTCCCTGTCTCTTTTCACCAAGATTTTGAACTCTTACTATTAAGTGAGTATCTATTCCTTGTCTCTCGGTATCTCTTTCTTATTTCCCATTCCCCCCGTGTAGTTCTTCCCTATTATAGTCTTTATTACGAACACTTTCCATGTGCTCCCTGCTTTTT
>JAQGBT010000105.1:42500-84044 GCA_034698585.1 Disparrhopalites patrizii
ATGGGACAAAATTGTTGTATCCTTAATTTTTAATGATTGTTGATTTTTCATGTTGATGTGTTTAGTTTGAGTCAGCAGATTCAGCAATGAATGATAATTATATATAGGGAAGACTTTTTTCTGGGGATCAGCAGTATCAGCCGTCAGCGAATTGTTTTGGTTTTTGTCATTTTAAATGGGAATTCCTTGGCAGTAATTGTTTGTATACGCTTTTTTCATTAATTCTTTTGGGATACATTGATCAGGTCTCAGTAGTGGCGGAGAATTTGCGGTGTCGTGTCTTTTACATACATTTCGGTGTAAAACGAGGTTGAATTTTGTTTTAAATTGTTTGGCCGCAGGAGTCATTCTTGCAAAGTGAATTGAATGCATGAAGGTGGAAAGCTTTGTTAGCGATTACTTGCTCAGTGTATTGTACGAATCAAGTCGCATAGCCATGGTTTGGTGTCTATGTATAGAATATATCGAAGGTCGTTTAAAGAATAAACTTAATAAATATTTATGTATTCCTATTAGCATTTCAGCATTAGTAACCTCCTATTGTTACTCGTAGCATAGCTACAGTGAAAAAAATGGGTATGCTCTGCAGTCACACACGTTGAAGCTATTGTAGACTTGAGTTGAAAAATAATGGTTATTGCAGAAGGTAAAAAGGTATAATAATAATAGCGATAAGGCAAGTTTTTCTCTCGACGTTGACAGGGAAGCAATAAACGTGTATCAGTGTAGTATAGTGGGTTCATATCCACACATTGCTCACCCGGCAAGATTATTCCTTTAATTTGTGCGATAATTGTTACAGTGTTGTGTATGTATGTATGCGTATACTCACTACTCAGTCAACCTGGTTTGACTGGAGGAGGATAGCTGGTGCAGTTTATCAAAATATTGTGTGATGAGTGACTTCAATAGTGTTAAAGTGCTGTATTTTTTCGTGTTATTGCTTAAAAAATGTATCTGAATATAATGCATTTTTCAGTGACAGTGATCCGTTTTACGCGTCGCAGTTCCTCTGAGCGATGATTATCTTCCATGAGAATTTTGATTTTTGTTGTAAAACCAGGATTTTTTTCTACTGTAGGTATGAAATGAATATTACATTAATACTATGGGTAGCATTTAAATTTCGTCTGGATTATCTAAGAATGTGGGAGAACTCGGTCTAGGTCACGGTATTCTAATTTCAAGTACATGAAAACCAAAGGCGCTCTGGGGCAAGCAATTTTGAGTACTTTGGTAAACGTTTCCCTTCAGACGTTTATTAGCGTTTTTGTACAAGGAATAG
The DNA here is from genome assembly GCA_034698585.1 of Disparrhopalites patrizii. Classification (NCBI taxonomy): domain Eukaryota; kingdom Metazoa; phylum Arthropoda; class Collembola; order Symphypleona; family Sminthuridae; genus Disparrhopalites; species Disparrhopalites patrizii. The sequence continues at coordinate 43,786 of JAQGBT010000105.1, forward strand.
GGGTCTCTTGCGCTGGTTTTCCGAACGAAGACAGTGCTTTGTGATGCGACACTTCGGTAATAAAGGCTTCATTTAGCTAAAAGCCGTGCACATGCATTAAATTTCATTTGGTTTACGAATTTCATCTGCGTACAGATGGTTACTTGACCTTCGCTGGGTTATAAGATATAATGTTACTAAAAGGGTTTAATCCGAGTTCGGCCGTACGCTCTACTCTGTATATTTCATAATATCGTGTTGTGCTGAAATTCACCAACCTTTGTTGAATATTTTCTCAAATATCTAGCCTCTTCTTGATTTTTTATACCAAGCACTGGTTTAGAGCTTAAACGAGATTTATGAATATATGTATCTATTATCTATGTATGTATTTGTGCATAAAAGAACATCTCAACGTCAACCTTAGTTCCGTACCAATGTTACTAATTTACCCTTTAGGGAAGAGAAATGTGAATTTTGATTAGCAGGGTCGTATTGATCGTAATATATGTATTGTCGTTGTCTTGGAGAATTTGTAATCACTAATATAACAAGAACATTCTTAAGGTGTGCCGGTACTAGTGGACTCAGCTCTTTTGTGTTTATGCCTTGCAAATTCCGACAAGGGTATATGATGGATTCAAAAAGATAGTCAGCCCTGCCTTGTTTTGCGTTCGATAGTTTTGCCATTGCCATATTTTTCGTACTGCCAACAGGGACACAAATTTACGGGGCTGTCATGACAGGTGCATAATACCTTTCTATGTACCCATTCTCACACAGGGTCCTTCCTAGCAACCGTTGCGTTGACTAAAACAATAATCCGGAGTTTTACTACGGTTGCGGCGTATTGTTTTCCCCTACATAACACGCTCTGTACGTTCCCATTGATTCCGAACGGGGGCTAACATCGCTCCGATTCTTGTTCGTTCCGAAAGCTTGAATGTATCACGTCATTGTCATGAATCACCATATACTTTGCAGAGAAGGAACAGATGGATGTCTTCATTGTGGGAACGTATGTATTATGCTTACTTCCTATTACGCTTCAAAAAATTTCGTATGTCGGCCTATTGAGTCAAATTTTTAGAATCAGTATTTATCATATCATGGGAACTAAAAACAGGGATTTACGTACACATTTACACATACACCGGATACAAACCAGTTGTGTGATATAGCAGCATAATTTTTACAAATCCAGTTTAGGCTCGCTTCATGTGGTGCATCGATGCCTGTAATCCCCTCTACAGGGCAAGGTATTGATTTTTGGATCTGAAATTGTTGCATCTAACACCATTGCTTTATTGTCATAAGCTAATATGAAACTGACGTGTTCAAAAATAGCTCACTGAAGCACGGCCAAAGGAATTGCTTGGGTAATACGGATGCATACTTTGATATTTTTATTGTCTGCTTACTAGCTTACAATACAATCCTAGAGCAGATGAAATAGACATAATCCTTCTCATATAACCTACATGATACTCAAGAGGTTTACTACAGGCAATTTTATAGCTGATGTAAAAAGTTTAAATATTTGATGGAGATATACCAAACTTGTTCTTGATGTCCAGTGCAAAATTTTACGTCAGTCTCAGTCGCGTAGTTCATGATCCCAAGCAGTTTCGTGATAGTAGCTTCTATTCTTCACAAACCTTGAGTTTGAGACGTTTTAATCTTTGATTGACTTTGTTATTTCATTATTATCTTTGAAGAGATACATTGAAGCAGTTTAACGCAATTAAAAATCTAGGGTGTGTTGTTTGCATTAAACGAAAACAGACAAAGAATTAGATGGTTAGTTAATTGTTGTTTCGCTAGTGCTAATGCCACTCCCGACTTTTTGGGGCAGGGCTGTACAAAATTCTCATTATAAGGAGTTGTGAAGACATGGGTAAATGTTATAATAAAGAAAGTAGTGGAGTTGAGTTTGTAGAGCGTCTTTTTCCCCATGGCATAAAATGTCTTTGTAAATGCACTGCTGGGACTGTGAGTGTGTCGGGATGAATTACCACAGCGGATTGGGTGGATGTTCCCATCATGATGCATTCTCAATACGAGTGTGACAGACTTTACCTAAATTTAGTGGAGAAGTGCTTACTACATGGGTTCAGAAGAGGCGCAAAAAACTCTTGCACAGTCAATTCCTTTAAGTCCTATTGTCCTGTGTTACTAACTTCCAAATCCTTTTGAGCTGTACTAACAGTAGTAAGATCATGCATTTCCATGGCTGTAGTATGATGTTCGACTTTCGTGAGCAATAATAGCTGCACTCTTGTTCTCTGCATATTACGGCACCGCAAGCATGGGGCATGGTCCATATTCTATTTCTGGCTGTTATAAAAGACGAAGTGTGGTGAACATGCCTTTTACTGGAAGGAGTACTTGAGTGTAGGTATATCATCGTTAGTAAGTAATTATATTCACTCATATGATTTTGGTTTTCATGCAAATCTTCGATGTTGTGCAATAAATAAATGGCGCAGCTGTAGACAGTATTTTGTTGTACATAAGTAGAAGGCAAGTGAAACCATTTAACCATTTTCTTCCCGTCAGATACAAGACGGGTGTGTGTTTACGTCGAGTATGAGGATGGATAAAACTTTCTTGAGGAAAAAGATGTTCAAAAGCTCATGAAGGAGAGCACAGCTGCTTTAATAAAGTCGTCAGTCTAAGCAGTAAGCAGGGTTGCTTTCTGTTTAGTGGTTTAATATTTTAGAGTAAATAATTATAACTTGTAACAATAGCGTTGCATTATAACATTAGAGTATCAAATAAATAGCATGACGAATAGTTTTCTATCGTACACCGTCTGCAATGCCTTTGTTTGTCGTTTCTCCCAGCCCAGTGCGTATAAATATGTAAAGTTGACTTGTAAGGATTCTTGCCTCAGCAGCTTAAACGAGTGTAATAAGAGTATCCGGGGGATCGCCATCGATTATTTTTTTGCACACACACCAACACACCTATAATATTAATTCAGTAGTCAGTAGTCACACTCCCACGACCGTGTTTACGACATCAATGAGATATGATTTCAACAATAACAATACCCCGTCCTGAAATCGCGGGTAGGCATTTGCTGGCAGTATAATTTGGGATAATATGGTCACGGTAATAAATGAGAAACTGAGAATTTTCATGTGGGGGTTTTGCCTTGTATCCTGATACTTACAGTATATGGCACGGATCTTATACGAATTCAAACAGGAGTCTCCCTCTCCCTCCTGTTTGTGATCTTTTCAGGGTATTTTTGGAATAAACCGAATTATGTTGATGAGGATTGATTCGGAATGGGGGTAAAATTCATGCGTTTGTTATTTACTAGCTTATGTGCAGAACAAAGGCTGTGGCTGGTTGGAATGTTTTAGGATTAGATTTCTCGATTAGAGTCGTAGATCGTAGACAAGGAGTAAAATGGCAAAGACGGCTTTATTAATAACCTGCCGTGTGGGTTAACCTGCAAAAAATCTCTTGTTCCGTATAATGTGGATAATAATAAAGAATACAATAATAAGAATAATGAGAGAATGGAAGTACGACTTATTGTACTTATTAAGTAAGTGTTTCATGCAACGCTCAAGCATTTCTTTTGTAGACAGCAGTAGTTTACATTGTGCATATCTCCTTACAAATCATGGTGTGTTTGCAATAAAATATCGGAGGCCAAAATGTAGGTGTTTACTATGTGCGTCAGCCCCACAAGATCTCACATTAAAGATAAGATGCATGTGTGTCTTGTACGAAAACAGATAAGTGTATGGTAGATAGTAGTATACTCGGTCGGAAGCTTCCGTAGGGGCGTTGTGTGCAGTTACATATTTACCGTGTTTCATTTTTTTTAGTATCACAAGAATTTAAAATGTGAATATCAGTCGCTCTTGTTGTACTGTCTTCTAAATCACCAATAGAAAATAGGATATTACAGATAAAAAGGCATTGCATCGCCCTGCTTACCATCTGTTTGAGGGTTTTAATAAATGAGGGTTTTCTTTAAAATTGTAGCAGCATGCTATACTTGCTTGTTTTTGTGTATGCATTTGCGTGTATTTACTGCATACGGTGATCGATGCGATGTAAAAAAAAATTTATATATATAATTGTTAGTTATAGACATGTTGTAACAGCTGCGGAAAATATTGCTCTTCACTCACATAAATTAGATAGAAAAGATGTGCGCCGGGATTAGGTTGTCAATAATATTAAGTGCTTATTGACTCACGCAGAGGAGGTAGAAAAAATTAAGCTGAATGAAAAAGTTGTATTTCTGGGTGTCTTCCGTCGTAGTTCTTCTGTGTTTGTGCTAATTGTTCGTGTTTATTATTTTGACTGTCCATTGGCTTTGTGATGCTCGATTCCATGATGGCAGAGAATTACAGGAAAGCTGTTGAATAGGTATTAGGTATACATTTGTTTGAGCTATTTTTTTATGTAGGGTTCTCTTAGCTTTGCGCTAGAGTTCATTAGTTAGTGAAATGAGAAGAAAAGAGGCGTGATATCGAAAATCGAAAACATGTTTTATTAATAGTAAGTGCCTTTCACATGTTGCTGTTATTGGAAGAGGTTTTGCAGAGGTAATAATACATAAACACATGTAATGTTATTCCTGAGCCTGAGCAAGGTGCCTGCCTGGACCCCTATCAAAGAACATTAATTTACTATTATTTGGTGTTGGTTTATTAGGCATAAATCTATACTTACATTTATTTCCTGGTAGGTACGAGTGCGAAGACATTGCATTGATTTTTGTGAAGTTTAGAAGTAAACCTTAAGCCGGTTTCCCTGACAACTATGGACTGTAGTAGCCTTTTTGAAACGTGCTCGCCTATACTCTTTTACATGCTACAGCAGCATGTGTGTATTTAGTATTTACAAGTTCTGGTAGTCATCACAACGGCCAGCTTTATTCTAGTGAACGAGCAGGAAAGAGATCCAGAGCTCTGAAACATTGTGCATAATTGTATGAAATATCAACATTCGTCAGACACTCCTACACAGACACACAAACTTCCCTGGCATCTTCGGTTGTGGATGAAACTTAATACGAACACCCTATTCTTAGGATTTAATGTAACGTGTGAGTCGTTCTTGGTACGGAAAATCGTACAACTTACAACATTGCAGAGCCACAGTCTCTTCTGCTGTTGTACGGTATATCTTACATTTGGGTAAAAATGTTATGGCTCAGCCTATTCATTGTGGTTGTGGTAGAAGGTAATGAAAAGGCTGTGCTCCGGCTTTTAACTATTATGTATTGGCAGTTGTGCTTGTACTTCCTCCTGCTTCTCTTACCTAGTGTTGCAAGTATTTATGCATAGTGCAACAAAGCTGCATTTTGCGTTTATTTCATACAGCCAAAAAGGTTTTCGTAAGTGCTTTTGGACTTCGTGGATTGGTATTGGTGGAACTCTTGAACTTGAATTCCGCATGTTTATTTTCAATAATCCGCGATGGTTGCACGCTGTACCTCCCGTGGGCATTATACATACTAATATTAATATCCCGATACAGAAATTACGTTTCCGGTGCTATTAGTACTTAAGTAATCAGCGCGTCGTTTACATTTGTATTAAGCTGTGTAAAAAATTAACGGTAATATTTTTTTTGAAGGCGGTGATCTGTGATGCATTAAACTGACCGCTAGTCAAGTTATCCGGTTGAACGATAAATATCGCCTGAAACGACGACATACAACGAAGTGATTTCAAGATTTGATGGTGTTACACAAGTAGTTATTTACTACGATGACTTCCCACTGAAAGTGACGATCACCGACTAACTGCGTTCAGCTGCCGTAATTAAGAAGGCAGTACTTAAAGAAAACATTGTTTTCTACCTGTATTTGTCCATCAAGGTTTAACAATGACTGCGCAACAGTTCAACCTTCGGTGGAATAATCACACGAACAATCTAATTCAGGTACGGAGTTGTTCATACTGCATTTAAATTCAAATAATGTTGTTTTATAGAATTTCGGCTAATATAATATTTTATTGCGCAGGTTTTTGTTGACCAATTTGAGCGAGAGCAATTGGTTGATGTGACCTTGTCCTGTCAAGGCAAGTTTATCAAAGCCCACAAGCTTGTTCTGGGAGCTTGCAGTCCGTATTTTCAGGTTAGCTTTGAATATTCATCTTTCACGTTTACTGAATAAATGCAGTGTGTAATTTTGCCGCGGAAATATGCGGTTGTGGCAGTAATAATAAAGTCACGCCCCAAAATATAGGTAACATTGTGGTACCTACTACCTGGTGTATGTACGTTTCTTACATAGTTCACAGTTCACACAGACATCTTGTACTTAGTTTTCGAAAGATTTTGCGAATAGCATAGATTTTGTCAAACGCAGGGAATTATTTTTGATTATGTACAGGGTTCTTTTCATGCTAATAATGTGCCAAGATGTATCACTCGAATCATCGCAGTGTTTAAGATGTATTAGATTTACAATACATTTCTGAAATATTTGAAACGCTATGTTGTCGAAATGTGAAGCATCTCGCAAGTCACAACGGATAATCTTGTCAAATCAACTGCAGAAATTCCAGTTTAACTGTCCGTAAGCACTGGAACGCTGGGTGACTTATTGCTGAGCATGACACACCCTCGGTTTGTGTTTAAACCAGTAGTGTTCTTCCGTGGGTTTCTTAATAGGGAAATTAAGGGAACGGCTTGAATGAAAATATACGCTATTTGAAGTTTTGTGACAAAAAACTTTTAATAGTGCAAAGAGAAGCATTGCACGATTGCACATTTTGTGCAAAATTTCAAGATCAGAAATCAATAAATTATTAATTTGTATTTTCACTGTGATTTTAGGAAATTTTCGATAGACATGGCACGACACCCCACCCTGTGATCATAATGAATGGCTTGAAATTCGAAGACATTAAATCTATAGTCGAATTTATGTACAAAGGAGAAGTTAAGGTAATTTTTCATAAAGATATATTGTATATATTGTAAAGATATCATTGATTTATTTTTATAGGATAGGGAGTATGAAGGATACTAATTAAAGTATGTATTATTTATTATTGCAGGTATGTGAATCCGATTTAGAAGGCCTGCTCGCAACTGCCGAAAGCCTTCAAATCAAAGGTCTTTCGAATGTGAGAGCAACCAGACAAAACCAAGGGCAGAGCTCGCCGTCTCCGTCAACGAACTCAACAGGTAGCGGCTGTAACAGCAACGCCCAAACTCCAGAATCGGGTCACTCGAACCATAGCCGAAAAGCTGGAAATAATTCTACGACTTCGGGGGTTAACAGTAATGCCACAACGTCCCATAGTAATTTCAATCATAGTTCAGGTCGCCAAAATTCTTCCCATGATTTACAAGTAAGCTTGCTTTATTCGGAAGTAAAAATCTGCACGCTTTTAAAATTAAAATCATGTAATAACAGAGTTTTGTTGTTTGCGTGCTATATAGGTAAATGATCATGCCGAGATAGCTTCTGGTACACCATTGCATTTACGGCGCAAAAGGGCGAAAACGACGTCTCCAAATAAAGATGTAATTAAAATTGATTTCTTTGTCTTACGTAAACTTGTATGATTACATGAGATATAATCTGTCTTGTATTTTAGGTAAATGAGGTGAAAACTGAAGTGAAAACCGAAAACAGTGGTGCAGACGCGCATAGTCACAAAAACGATAATTCTTCTGCGAAGTCAGTATTGACTGGTGTCACATCTATAGATGATGAAAGTAGTGATGAGTTACCCATGACTATTCGAATCGAACCTCCATATATCAGGGATATTGATGAAGAAGAGGAAGAGGAATGGGACGCAAATAAAGACAATTCGAAAGTGAATGTGAGTTTGGGATTTGGAGTCTATTATTGGGTGCTAAACTTGGATCTTGTTTATCTCATAAACACTGTGCATCATTTATTTCACCAGTATAACTCCGGCTTTCGGTTGCTGCAGTATCTTGACAGGATTATTAGGATGATTAGCTTTGTAGTTCATACGCGTATAATTTTTTCGACTATTACAAAATTGTGGACATACTGTCTACATAAGATTGTCCAAACAGAAACATTATCATTTCTTCTAATTGCTTGCCACTCATTCGAATTTACTTTATAGTTCTATCAATCCATTTAAATCTACGTGAAAGTATCAGCCTAGGTTTATCATAATTATTCTCTGCAAAATTTTAGTTATTTATTATTATTATGAAGAATAGTGCGAGATGTTCTCATTTTTTCAATTATACACAACTAAACTAGCTGTAAGTTTATTGTAATTGTGCTTTTTCAATTTCCACAGTTTATATAAAATATACATATTACCATATGTAAAACCTTGGTAATTTTTGAGTTTGCTTTTTCTTTCCTTTCTAACGTACCCGTAACTACATCGTTGTGATTCCCTTACTGCTTTCTGTACCAGTTACCAGTATCCTGTTTTCCCTGTAACAGCAACTTTATTTAATTAAGAGAATGATGTAGATGAATAGTATGGTACGTGGATTGGACTTGTACAATACTTTCGGTGTTCCGGTAAACCAGTGGTGGGTTAGTATTCTTGATAACTTTCTTCTGGGTTCTGTCTTTTTAGGAATCTTGTGACGGAAGTCAAGATGGAAAAGGTTAGTTGCTTAAAAAATAATTGGGTTTTATGGAAACGCGAAAATCAATTACACTTGCTTGATTTGGCGTTGTGTGAACACTACCTGTGACTGTAATGGCTTTGAAGCTTTTTGTGTGTTCGTTGATAGCTAAGCGAAAGTTGATTTTTTCTTTCGTGGGATAGTTTTTAGAGGCTTCAATGTGAGTTTTGTATGTGCATGATCTATTCTAGTATTTAGGTATCTGAGTTTTAAAATAGTAGTGAGAATGATTGCTACAAACTATATTATATATAGTTTGTACTATATTTATGTATACATCCACTTGAAAAGTCAAATTTGTCGTGAATGAGGTTAGCGAATAACTTACGTTGATCGTTATCATTTTTTCATTAACAATGACAAATGAAGAGAAATGTAATTAGCTCTTGTTTCTCATTTCCGTTTACTTATTTACGTAGTTTTATTATTTATGCATTTTTTAATTTTCAGTAATAAGTAATTTGTACTTATCCAGTCATTCGACAATGCTACTCCCATTGGTAAAAATGATATTTCCTTTTAGGGAAAGATAATCAAGTTAGTCAGCCTCTTCCGGTAGTAAGGGCAATAACTAGGATGTTACGGGAAACTTTCACGACGAAATCACGAGTATGTAATTTAATTTCTAGTAGTAATTTCTGACCTTTTAATGAACATAAACAGTAGAAAGCCTAAAGACACTGTATTCTCGTTTCATGAGAAATATAAGACAATAAGAGTAAATCGGTGCTCTTCTTGAGTCTCGTGCGCCCATTATCTTCACTATTTAAATCCCTTTATAAAGTCTTTGGATTTTAGTTCCGAATCAAAATAGCGAGCAACTAACTTGCATTGTACTTAAACAGGTTCGAAGTACATACTATTAAAGATTACAAACAGAAACAAACTATTCTGCAATAATACTTTGTATATACAAATTATTTTAATAAGCAACAAAACGTTGCATTGAAACTGCTGTTTTAAAAAGATTGAAAATGCTCTGTAAATGTCTCGCTAAGTTATCGACATGCTTCGATTAATTGCTGTTGCTGTGATATCAACCCTAATCAATGTGTATTATTGTGTATATTAGCACAATTAAATGTGGACATCAATAATATATTCTCACTAGAACGTGCGGTTCTCGATAACGATAGCAGTAAATTATCCAATTTTGTTTGCTCGGCATTTATGTTTATTTTGTCTGACTGTAATAAAAGGTCCTCAATGATGAGAATGCTATCTTGTTAGTGCTGGTGCCATAATTGCTTTGTAAATCGTTTGGTGGTGGTGATTTCTTGGGTAGTTTGGCTGGTGTAATTACGATTGTTGTGTTTAATTTGTCAAAGCTATAGAATAAACTCCAAATATTTAGCAATTTTATCCTGGTTACTCTGCAGTACACGTTTGCAATCGCATCCTTTTAGACAGTAGCGTTTGGATTAATTTTGATTCTTGAGAAATGTGAAATCAGTTATTGAAGAAGAGACCCTCCGTATCAGTCGATCATATCGTGGTTTTGTAAGCTTAGTCAACGTCAGGTTAAGCCATAACATTACTTCTAACAGCTATCACTGAATAACATTGTGTACATGTTGCCTGGCTACTGCGAATGTAGTACTGTGAAAATGTAGTACTGTTAAATATTCCTAGCCCTTATCTGTTTTAAGTTACACCGATGCAAGCGTGTCCTGTCGTCCTGTGTTAATTAATTATGTATATAGTATATACAATGTGCATTATATTTTAAAATTTTAATTGTAAGCATGCTTTCATCTTCAGTATTGAGAAACCGAATACGTGTGCACTTACTTCTGTTTTATTAATATTTGCCTATGGTTTATGTTTGTGTTAGACTGAATTTTGTTAGTAGCCTTGTTCTATATCTTTTATTTTTATTACACTCCGTGTCTGTGTGAGCAACATGTGATTGCCATTGCTTTAATTTGGGCCTGGGTTTCTTTCCATTGGTGATTTGGGTTAGCAAATAATGAAAGTAAGAGTTCACTGAGGATGTCTCGATATACAGCGGCAATGATGGAACCTAAAGAGAAAATTCCGCGGCCTCCTAATGCCTTCATGATATTCGCGAACGAATGGCGGCGAAAACTTGCCACGCAATTTCCGAATGAAAGTAACAAGGAAATAAGTGTTCGCCTTGGAATCATGTGGAAAAATCTTGCCGGAGACTCAAAAGTAAGTTTTTCGTACTGTATTGGTATTTCAGCAAGTAGTATATTGATGCTTAGGGATTGTTTTTGACTGGTGCGTGAGCTCTTAGTTACATAAGTAAATTAAAGTACAAAAATATTTCACAGGAATTGAAAGGCTTAACCCTCGTAGCTGCGACCAAGCGCAGGAATAATTAAAATGAGATTAAAAAACACGATTCGTTCCCGATTTGACAAGAATTGGTTAAGTTATGGCGTTTTTCTTGAGTGGTTCAAACAATTCTGATTTTCGAACCTGGCGCGAAAACACTGCATAAGTTGGTCAACTCTGGTCGAATCTACCCTTTTAGCTTTTGAGTAGTCTTTAGACGGTCGCTGAAAGACAAAAGAGGGTCGTTCCTACAAAACAACATTGTAATAAGTCCCATGAACCCGAAGCGCAAGCTCAGAAAATTAATGTGCTAATAACCGTCAATACCTGTGATGCAGGTGACAAGGCATGACGTGGTTTTAGCGCAACCGCGTGACAGTACCTTACAATGTAATGGCAGTGGCAGCTATATTACATAATGCAAAATGAATGTATGCACTTCGCTTGTGTCATGGCGGCGAGTTCATTTTTGTAATTAAGTACCTTAGAAAATGTGAAGCGCCAGTAATGAAAACTGTATAGGTAATATGGAAACTACCCGTGCATGCCGAGTTAAACTGTTCTTGCCCGGTTGATGGACTTCCAAGCGACGTTATAGTCGCTCTGAGGTTGGCTGACCTTGAAACTGAAGTCACCTCCTGCTGTTCATTAAGTTGTGTTAAAGTTACAAGTTGGTCGTTTTCTTCGTAGGCTTGTTGAATAGATTGGCAATAAAATACATCATCAAAAAAGGTTTTTATTATTTGTGGGGTAGGCCCCACCAATGGGGAACTTTCTGTGCAAGAATTTTCAGAATTTCTGTCACTTACCTTTAGTCACACTCGCTACTAAGAGTCCGCACACCAAGTCGAAAACAATACAAGCATAGGTGTGGTTTAACGTTACAATAAAACTATAATACACGCATTATTCTGATTATTGCAGGAAGAATATTTTGCAGCATCTCGACAAGCTAACGAGGACCATAAGAAAAAGTATCCAGATTATTACTACAGTCCAAAAGAGGCTCGAATGAGAAAACGATGGAAGATGCAACAGCAACAAGTTAGTCATTTAATGTCATCTGGGCAGTACAACCCAGTACACCTTGTAAAAGTGTTCATCAATGACGAAGGCGAAGGAGAACGGTCAAAGCAGTCTTCAGGAACGACGACTTCGCTTCACCACACTGCCTCGTCTCATTAAACTGTTAACCGAAGCCATTCAGTCTAACTTATGCAAATAAACCAAAAACATATTTGTAGAAAATATCTTTAATAGCTATTAAGTCAAGGGTGTGGCCGTTACCAATGCATTTGCTACTAAAATACGTGAGTTTCAAATGTATTTACTGCAGAATTTTCAGAGACTTGTAATTTAACTAATCAATGCTGTGCTGTGTGAATAATGAAGCCATATTTTTAATTTATCTATCGTACTGTTACAACTCTATTCGCAAGAGAATGAAAGCTATCTTGTGTGACCTTATTAGTTACTTGAACAGAGTTAAGAAATGAAGTCCAATTACTTAAATATATCTCATGATACTCCCCAAGTGAATTTCAGGTACATTATGTGTGGGCAGGTTCTGTTTATAAATTCTTAAGATGGGGTACAGCAGTATTGATTAATGCCAGCATATTACAGTTAAAAGTTCTTGGTTACGAACTAGGTAACTTACGCAATTAGATTAAGTAATTGTATACATATAATAAATTTTGCTTATACTTGTGGCAGATGCTACATGATCATTTTTTTTAATATTAACTGGAGAACATATTTGTATATTTTACTCCAGCCTTATTTGTATAGTACATTTCTAACAGTGTGTGAAACTAGCATTGTAGTATGCATACATTAAGTATAAACTCATTTTCTTGTTGATTTTCACTGAGGTGAAATCGAAAAACTGTCCGGTTTTGTAGCGCTATGATAATATTGTTATTTTAATTACACATAATATGTAGGAATAGAAACGATGAGACTTAAAAATTCCTTACTTGCTAGATAATCTTTGTGCATTTCGCTAAACGTAGCATTTAAAATTAACGACGATATTTTTGATGGTGAATACTTGAATAATTTGCAACGAGTACTACTATTTATGTAATAATACATACATATTACCACATGTAATAAACATATTAACCTCCTGTGACAGGGATTGCTATTTTGATGTTTTCTAATGTTTAGTTACAGTACAAATTCACTCGTGTAGTAATTGTTTATTTTTTTTTCTGGTCAAGTTTTTACAAGCTGTTATTGCCAATGAGAAATACTTGCTCGAATATGTATGTATTTTGTTATTTTACTGCATTCGTAGTAAGCGAACGTAGAGTGTTCATAGTTTTATGATCGAAAGCTGATGCGCCGCAGTTGCCATTATTATTTCTGTATCAGTACTTATGCGGTTGATGTATACCATTAACAATTAGTAGCTGTACGGGAATAAATTTGTTAGTCATTGCCAATTCAAAGAAAGCAAACGGGCACTAGTTCTCCTGAATTGTTTTATGTGCTTCGTTGAGCACAAGAAGTGCATTTGTTTCTTTTGTAATAATTCTGCAACTGCAATGTACTTCTCCAATTTGTTATTAAATGTGTGTTAATTTGAGTTATTATTATGGATATTGATTAGTTTATAAGTTTTCCTGAATTTCAATAGTCATACGTTGATGTAATTATTCTAGTTAATCGACTCACTTTTGTGATTGTCGACTTGTCGTACCAATGCATTTAAAGGCCATACGCACGCTTTCTAAAAGTGACAGATGTTTTGCAGCAGCGCAAGATTAGAGATTTTTCAAATGTGTTACCGCTGAGGGATTCCTTTGTTAGTGTTCCTCAAGAGTGATATGTATTATTTCTTTCTTTCTAGTTTCTGTACTCTGTAGCAACGTGGGGAACATAATTTTTAAATGATTGTTTAGTTGATAGTTGCTAACGAAAAATCGTAGAACGAATGTGAATTTCATTCCGATAAGCCCGTAGAAGAAAAAAGTGAGGACTGCTGACTTTATGATAAGTCCAGAATGATGTAATATTAATAGCATTTTTATACCTTATCTAAGGGACTGAAATCCTGTACAGAGTTTAATGTTATCAATTTATCCGTACCTCACGCATTTTGCAAACGCGAGCAGGCATGCTTGCAATCCGGTGAAGTAAAATTAAAAGTACATTAAACCAGTGCAAGAAAATTCTAGTGTAGCGCAAATCCCTCGTTTTGTCTTGGTTTGACTTTGTGCTGGTGAATCCTGTAAAAAGGACGGTTATCCCAAGCTAAAAGTGTACCTATATGAGGCATACCATATTCTTATGGTATTTATTGTTGTCTTGCTGTCAGTGCCTATGAAAGCCTTCAAAGTCGTTCCCCACAGCCGAAATTTTGTCTTCAGTTTCTCTGGTCTGCCAAAGAGAAAGATATAATAGTCAGTAGCCAGTAGACGATCATTTTTGTTAGATACAAAATGATTGAAATTCTTCATTAAATTCTCAGTCATATCCTTCAATGCAACAGTGTGTCGCTTTTGTAACTCGGATTTTCATTCACTTGTGATTGTGCTTGTATCCGTCATACGTTTAGGTAAAAAGATTTCACGAATTTAAAAGTCATTTTTACGGCGTGCGAATTTTTTTCCTCCTGACTTGGGTGACAGTATTTACAAAACAATTATGGTTCGTAGTTATTACTTATTACCATTGTAATTATCGTTATTAGCATTCATTGTTCGTGTAAATATTGCATAATATTTAATAACAAATTTATTATTACAAGTGTCATATGTAAAGTCAAATTGATTATTGTATGTCAAACCTTATGCAATGAGTACCGAAAGGACTTACAAGTAATAAAGCCATATTATTATACGCTGGAAATAATTTACTGTAACTCTTTTACCTGTAAGCACTATTTAGAGAACAAATGTAACTTTTCATCCGTCATTGCTATTTTCATCACAGAATTCCAACTGGCTTTTTTGATTGTATGGATGCGTACAGATTGTAAATGTCTCACCAAAACCCTACAATTTAAAACCGTGATTTTTTTCTTTTACTTCACAGCAGCTCGCTCATCTACTGTTTTTTTCTTATGCACCTGCTATTCTCTCCAGTAAACACGAAATCTTGCAGAACAGGTCCGAGGAAAAATTTTAATTTAATAACTTTAATAAGCTATTTCATCCATTAACTCTTAATGATTTCGCCCTTGTAATAGACCTGACTTTTTTTACTCAACTTTGAATTTAAATTACTAGGGGATGAGTAATACTAACGAAGACGAAATGCTTCTTCACTCCGCTTGTAAATATGTATGTATATACGTGGATCACATGCACATTTACCCCTTTCATTTGATCTATTTTATGCTGTATGTACGAGTTGTCTACTCGACAAACTTCTTCTTTTGAGCATTTTTAGGCTTTTTAAGCTAAATTTTTATGAATGGAAACTAGTTTCCCATCTTCCTTAGTTTCATCTTCGTGGTAAGGACTACTTTTTGGGGTGTGCCTTTTTCAATAGATGGAAGACGTCTTCAATTTATGTAATATATAAATATATATACAGATACTTATGTATATACATGCACGTTTGTAGCACAGATGATTGATTCAAAATTGTTGGCTCATTTCTCCGGGGCAGAATTAAGCTGCATTTAGCGATTCGCATTTACACGTATGTACATATATTTTTTATATGTTATTTATTATATATTTATTTATAGGCGATATAATGTACATGTGCATATACATACATGTATACCTATACAAACGTATATGATTGTACACGTATGTCACCTATCCCAATCCACCAGGGCAATAGGAGACTCGACTTTCCACACTTGATGTGTTACGTTTACCTGTGCGTAATACCTGTAAAATATTCGCATTGCATTGTCCGAAACGAAAGAAGACATCCGCCGGACAAAAAAGGAAGATGTATTAAGGCGCTTTTATGTATACGTAAACATAAAAATGCCTTCCCAACCAAGACTCAGTTTTCTTGTTCTGATTCACAATTTTTATCCTTCGTATGTGATTGCTGGTTGTACGGAAAAATTAGGTTTTACTAGTTGTTCGGCGAAAACGTAAGTGCTTAGGTTTTGACTTTGACGCCGTGTGAGCTGAAGTGGTTTTACACATTTGCAGTCCTTTTTTTTTAGAACGCCTTTAAAGTAATCATCGGAAGCTTGGTTGAATTTTTGTACGCCACCATGTGCATTTTCCTGCTTGAATTTAAAAAATTGAACAGATTTTTTGTTGGGCAGCCCTTAAATAGCATTCATTTCTTTGAATCCGAGCGTGAGAAAAGGTGGGAAAAAACTCCTGTCCTTGACGGACTCAACAAAGACTTACCATTCGATGATGTCTTCGCTAAATTGCTTTGTATGTATTCTTTCAGCAGCATATTAAGCCATGTACGACGTTCTGAAGAAAAAATGTGACAGAAATAAACATAGCTTTTTGAGTTGTTTTTTTTTGCCCTGTTATTACGTTTAAAAAACGACCAGAATAATGTCTGTGAATCCTATTTTGAAGTGTACGTATAATGACATGAGTTGACTCGTGAACGTATCTAGGCTTTTCAGGAATTTCGCCAATTTTTTTCTCGTAAATCACGTATTTCAATCGGGTAATTGAACCCGGAGAAGATGCAAAAATTCCTTCTGGCATTCAGTCTAACATGAAAGATTTGACGAAGTTCATTCGACGTGCATGAATTTTTGTCGCGGAGATTCCAGTGACTTTTCTGCATTTTTATGTTATCATATATAGGTACAACAAGTACATCAAAGCTTCATAGACTTCTCCTTAATCTTTTCTCTATTCGAAGGTTACCTTCACGGATTTTATTTGCTGTCGCCGGAATCATTTTAACCAATTCTTTGCGGTGGGAGTGCACCAGCGAATGACGAGAAATCCTCACTTTTCGGGTTAATGCCTGCCCTTTAAAAAAGTTCACCTTATTATTGGATTCGTCCTTTAATTCTGTGTCCTTTCATTATATAAAAAACGTCCAGCTTTAAATTAATTGCTTTGCTTTAATTTAATTTAATACATTCAAGGCAACATGAGAATTTGATTCTCTAATTACGATGCTGCATAAGACAAAACATATATTTCGCCCCTTTTTTGGGCAGACTTAACTTGATGCCGGTAAACTAATTTAGGTATATGTGTATCGCCTACGGTAAACTTGTCAGGGTAATGTGAAACAATATGAGCTACTCGGAAGATACGATTGCCACCCTTACAACTCAGCGTAAAAGGCAGTAGTGGTCATACAAGACGATTCTTGGAAATTTTACAATGTCAGCCAAAAGTCAGCAAGGTGAATTAATTCAATACAAACCAGTAGAGTACAAATGTGTGGACATATTTCGCAAAAATTACATATGTGCACGGTACAACCTCGAGGGAATACTATTATCCTTGAAGACCTTCATATACGTATTTGTACCTATATATGCAGACCGTAAATATAGCAAAGGAAATCACTGTACAAGTTCAAGTTTCATGTCCATCCTAGCATTTTATACGTCTCTTGTTTACAGCTGTAAACAGACACTTGCAACTGTAAAATGGTTTTGTAGTTACCATTACAAGTAATAATTACGCCATTAATGTGAAAATAAATTACTGTGGAACAAAAGCTCCGCTTCCGTTTCTCCATCCCACTTCACGCCTTAGTATAAAGCTTATTTTTTGGCTTAAGTAAAGATTTTATACGTTTTCACGAATTTATACACCACGAGTATAAACGTGGTCAAATAACGAGTGTTATTTGAGCATTTGTAATCAGTCTAGCAATTAGAGCATTTTCTTTGACACTTCACTTATTTTGACTCATTCCCTTCTTCTGGAGAAGCCTTCGGGCTCTCATACTAGTGAGGAGCGAATTCAAATTTTCCAGCTTTAAAATGCAATTTAATTTGCATGAGTCGGTACACGAGCTTTTATTCATGTTTACTTAAAAGTCTTTATGACACTCTCGTACTCTTCAATGGAGAAGGACAAAGTTATCCACAAAGTATCATAGCTCAGCTAATTCTGACATTATTTATGCAAAATTTTGCACACATTGTTTTTTTTGTCAACATGTTGATTTTCTCCCTGACCACTTACTAACAGACACTATTTGGTTATTTAATCAATTTCTCATGCTTTTATGCACGTATGTATATGCACATGTATTGTCCGTATGGGTATACATCTGGATGTAACGCACGTGCAATTTCGAGAAGATGCGAGTATGCTCACTCCTGTAAAATCTCTTTCTCGCTTTATATATTCCTTCGTTATATGGGTTTTCCTCAAGGTCATTGTTCAACAACAATGTTGAGCGAACCCTATATGCGGTGTCTGCCCACTCATTTGTGTGTGCGATTCCTTAAAATGATCTATTGAATTGACTCTTTTTTCCTGTCGAAAAAAAAAATACCTATAGAATATGTAGCAAATCTTGAAGGAACTCTTCTAGGAATTATGATGTGTACTGTACGATGACTTTTATTTATGTACATTTTGTTGCCTAGCGTTTAATTACCATTGGTTTCCATTAAGCTTCTCAACAATAATTACTCTCATTCCCTATTATTTTTCCATACACATGAGTCAGTCGAAATTCAACCGAAATATTTTTGATAACTTACCAGATTCAGCAAGTGATCTTGGATTTCGTACAGGGAAAAAGGAGTGGCAGGTACCTTCAGGCATACATTTATATAACGAAAGGTGCTGCCAATGTATTCCAGCCCGCTTTGCCGCTGGTACTTGAATGAAAGGTTTACCATTATCTGTAGAATCTCTATTTATTTTTTTGCTCTGGATTACGTAGTCATCTAATTTGTTTAATTCACACCAAGACGTCAGTAATATTTTAACACGTGCGACGGATATATTTTTTATTTATTTTTCAGATTAATAATTCCTCAAAGACTATAGAAATAAGTGTTACAGCTACAAAAATTGGTTTGGCACAAATGTTTTAGAAAAAAAGATGAACAAAATGGTCAAACCGTTTCGTAGCTTTATTGTTGAGTAATTAAATTGTAAATTTAAATTGTATTTTGGAGCAGAACCGTTCTGACAAATGGATGTCCTATAGCATTCGTATTTCATATAGAATTCAAGGATTCAACATCTTCCCCATGAGGTTAAGCATTCAGGAAGAGATCTGCCGTCAAAAGTCCTCTTTAGAACTAGAATTTGGGACGTATTTTCCCAGAATTGAAACCCAATATGTCCAAAGAAACCAGAGGTAAGTGGACATTTGCGGAGAAGGGCGAAAGTTGCATTTGCAAGCATAGCCTTGTCAACGTGTATAAAATATGAATGCCCATCACACATTATCCTCCATGTTATTTGCGTATACTTCAAAAAGCCTCGAAACTTAATACAACATTTGTGTTGTTGCCCATGTACAAATTATATCTACTGAAAATGAGGAAACAATACATAATTCTGAGAAATGGGCGAGGAAAAGTGCTTAAAGATGATTATAATTGTCCATACATTTAATCATTGACAAACAGAACATAAACGTTTAACATTGTATGCTTATTGGACGGAATTTGAGACGTAGCACGTATTTTCCCAAAATATTCCCCATGGCTCCTTCAAATTATAAATTATTGGATGTGCTGTGATTTTTCATTATTTGGTCCTTTTCCTGACCATATAATTTCCTGACTGTATTTTGTCATTGTTAAACCGTAGAAAACCACATGACCCTGGACCATATGATTCTTGGTGAATTCTCTTTTGTTCTTCAACCACGGAAAAGATGACGTTTTGGTGTGTTTTTGGAACAACACAATGTAAATCAGTGCAGGCACCGTCTGGGATTGGTACACAAAAATATTAAGGAGGAAGAAAAAAGAAATATGAAATAATTTCCTGTTTACTTTTGGTAGCTAGTTTTTTTTTTTTTTCAAATGATAAACTACACAATAAAAGGTATGTGCTTTCCCCTCTGGGATTAGCTCATGCTGAAAAAAATAAGAAAATTAATTAGGGATTCAATATACTGCTAATTCACGTATTGGTATACTGTTGCAACTTGCCCATAATTAATTATGGCAGCAAATGTGGTGTTTCCTTTTTTCTGCAAGAGACACATGTATGAGCGGATGTTTAGTCTCATGTGTGCGCTTTTAATGGCTGAAGCCTAATTGTGAGTCACTAAAACAGGAAAAGTGAGACTGACAGAAGGTAAAAAAAAAAGCGTTTGTGGAAGGAATTAGACAAGCAGAAGGTTTATTTTGATGACTATGCATATGTATATGACATAAACGTATGGCTTGTTCCTTTTTTCTCATTTTCCCCGTTTATTTAGTAGCAAATGAATCCCCGTAATCAGGCTACACTAATAGTTCAAGTCCAACTTTTTTCTGAATTACAGTGTTAGAAAATATTTTTTTTTTTAATTTATACTTCCACCTTCCCTTCTTGAGAATTATTTTTATTTATGTTTTTTTGAGCATGAGAAAATTTCTCGACCGCGTAAAACCAGTACCAGTTCCAATGTTATGACCAAGTGCTATCTTGTGCCTTCTATATAGGACTTGCATATAGACACGTTCATGATGTTCCCTGCACTTCCACGTTAAAGTTAATAAGCTTCAAGTTACATAAGGAAAAAGGTTTATCTTTGTCGACTTGATAATACTTCATTAGTCAAGTTTGCGTCATATGAGTCAGAATGTATTTTTGTACTTCACCTGAGCCGAGCACCAATTCACCCCGCAAGGCTTTCGTGTGTAAATAATTGTTCTGGATAATGTGTTATACATGCTGGATGCGCACGTTTTTCTAAATATCCTTTCTGTGCAAAAAAGAGAGAGAGAGGGCGAAGCTCAGATTATATGGCTGGTGGAGATGAATGCGGTGGCTGAGGGTGAAATGTGAGTGCAAAAAAAATACACATTCAGGTAGATATTTTTTTTTACTCCTTTGTCTCCCAATGGAATATCTATTGTATATATAAATGCAATCACGCTATCCAGCATCTCCTCAGTTTCCTTTGCGATCTCTTCTTCATCTATTCTCTCTCTAGCTGATCTGTTGGGAAACTACTACTTAAATATTTCCTTGTGATTTCCCTCACCCTGTTTGGCACTACTAATTTCATTTTAGAGAGGTAAGTCCCATGAAATGTCCAGAGGATTCTCTATTCTTAGGGAAAAGTCCTTGTTTTGTTGTCAGGATACTTCCCGTTATTTTTCGCAATATTTATTTTTATTCTATAATTATATTGGTAAGATTTGTAAACTCGGTTTGTTGTGATCGTGTTTTCAAGTGACACAAACTGACCTTTGCTAGGGATAATTACAGTTTGGCGAGGAGGGCGTTACCCACCTTACAGTTAAATGAAGGTGTACATTTATTCACTTACAAATCCCTTTAGTGATCACAACCATTCTTGTTAGGAAATGGGTTAAGGTGAAAAAACGGAAAGTTCCCTGTGTACATTGAGAGTTGTTTTGAGCTATTAGTATACACTTAATTGTATGTATGGAGACCGGTCAATCACAAACGTTTGCCGGACATTGTGAATTACATACCATACCAGTGTATAAGTGCGTGACACAAATTTAGAGATATTCAACTGCGATAAGACAGAAATAAAAAACATGTGTATTATACAACATTCCTTTTTTTTTATTCTTCCTTTATTTATTTGGCCGGAACTAAAAGGGTATACTTGTGGCAAAATAAGACCTTCAAGCGCCATTTCACTATAGGATTGTATTTTATTTTCGCCTTTTCTGTGCTCTACAAAAATGTTTTGGCACCAAATGTTAAGGTCTCCTAATGAGCACCACAGCCGTTGAGGTTTTCGTGGTTTTCAACTCAAATTAGTTGAGCTCGTCCTGCGGATGCGGACCATACTTTTCACTTTCTTCCTAAATGTATTTAAAGTTTTTGCAGAAAATTTTCTTAGACTCAAAGTGGTCGCCAGGAGTGAAATGAAAGATAGGCCAGTGTTACAAGAAAGCAGTATCAAGTAACGAAAAAAATAACGGAACTATAATTCTGAACATTATTTTGTATCTATTTGTGTCCAGGTTCTGCTTTCACTTCGGGCAATAATGAGGGGGTTCCTTCTGGTGGCCTCACTAGCCACCCTTTTGAGTGCTGGAGTTTTAGGCGCAGGTAAAAATGCAACCACAGATGCTCGGCTAGGGCTCTTGGCATCAAGCCTCGGTAAGCATAACACTTTTACAATTATATTCTCTTTTTTTTATTGAAAACCATAAACAAATGATAATCGGGCTTCACGAAAAAAATTTTTAATCTCGTAAACTTGCTCTGAATTACGTATTGTGTCCATAATAGGGGTTCCTCCAGTTCCTGGTGCAAGTTACGGCGGAGGTGGAGACGAAACGCTTTATTCCGGCGGCGGTGGAGGTGATTATGGAGGCGGAGCTCCAGTCCCACCTCCAGCACCAATAAGGCAATGCAAATGTACGCCAAAGCACTTGTGCGTGGATCCCAATGCCGGTGGAGTGTATCCTCCTCCGACTGGAGGCGGTGGTGGTGATTACGGAGGAAATCAAGGAGGAGGTGGAGGACCCAATTATGGCGGTGGTGGTAGTCATGGAGGCAATGGAGGTCCGGATTATGGCAACCAAGGTGGAGGCGGTGGACCAAATTATGGAGGCGGAAATCAAGGTGGCGGCGGTGGACCAAATTATGGAGGCGGAAATCAAGGTGGCGGCGGAGGACCAAATTACGGAGGAGGAAATCAGGGTGGCGGTAAAGTGCCGGATTACGGAGGCGGAAATCAAGGTGGCGGACTCATTGATCCCAACCAACCCGGGGGACAACATGGAGGAAATGGCGGTCCCGGTTACGGTCCCGATGGTGGTGGTACCGATGGAGCTGGACTGATTGATGTCCGAATTGTTAACAAGGTGTGTGGCCGTATTTTTTTACCTGTAATTTCAATGTTCATTAGAAAGTCAAAATATTATTAAGACAAATTGTCGTCAACACTAAAATGGATTACCCCAAGTCCATCTGCTGGTGATGGACAGTACACCGTACTAACAGAGAGAAGGACATTGAACAAAGATCATCTCAACGTTTGCTCTTGCTTTCCTTTCAGCCACCGGGTGGCGTCGTTTGTCTTGCGGGAGAAGTTTATTGTTGCAACCAAGGCACACCACAAACTGGAGGTCCATACCCCATCGGCCCCGACCCTCCATACCAGCCCGGTCCAGGACCACAGAGTCCTCATGGTTGCGGAGTGAGGAAAATCATTAATGTTCCTGGATTTAAACCGGAATATGGACAGGTAAAAATATGGAAACAATAAAAGCAGGAAATATTATTTTTTAAATTAACAAAATAAATTAATACAGTTTGGGTATCAATTCTATTTTAATTAATTTTATTCAAATTTTATTTTAATTAATTTTAGGCTCAATTTGGAGCCTACCCATGGATGGCGGTGATGTTGGGCCCATCAAATAATTACCTGGGAGCTGGTGCCGTTATCGACAGTTATCACGTCCTCACTGCAGCTCATAAAATTGCAGACTACAAGTATGTATAGGCCAACACAAATCCTGGACAAATATTTTATTTAATATTTATTACCGTAAATTGTAAATAATCGCAGGGGTAGCTTCAAAGTACGATTTGGCGAATGGAATGCCCAGGACGACAGCGAACCCTACAAGAATGTGGAGATTGATATTGCTCGAGTAGATATTCACCCGGCTTTTAATCCAAAGAATTTGCAAAATGATGTTGCCATCATTACCTTGGCTCAGCCGGTATCTTTGGAAGCGTTCCCACATATTAAGTCGGCCTGCTTGCCCGCCCAAGGATCCAACTTTGTTGGTCATAGGTACAAAAATTATGGATAAAGATATGTTGCTTCAAAATATTCCCTTATTGAGAACGTTATTAATGATCATGTTCCTGGTTCCAGATGTTGGGTTGCCGGATTTGGTAAAGACGCCTTCCAAGTGGGTAAGCATTCCTACATTATGCGGGAAGTCGATGTCCCAGTAGTGGAAAGTAATGAATGCGAATTACGCCTTCGTGGAACCCGACTCGGTAGTTATTTCACTTTGAACCGCAAAAGTTTCCTCTGTGCCGGAGGAGAAGAAGGAAAGGATGCCTGCACGGTAAGAAACTGTAGTATTTGTTAGCTACAAACTGAAAATCATCTAATTGTTTAAATCCACATTTTCTATATCACAAACATTGATCATATTCTACTTTTTAAATTTAGGGTGATGGTGGATCTCCGTTGGTTTGCGAGTACAATGGCCGCTTCACTGTCGTTGGTTTGGTGGCTTGGGGCATTGGATGCGCGGATTATGGAATCCCAGGCGTTTACGTAAATGTGCCGAATTACGTCAACTGGATCGAAAGTAAACTGGACACCCAATATCCGTCCAATCCGAAACCATCATATTAAATATGGCATACATAATACATAATTCATACATGTATTCTTTTTGGTTAAAATTGATGAATTTACAAGATCATCCCCTATTTTACTTTTCCAGGTCAATTAGCACAGTCCCCTTCTGATTTGCAAGAATATGCCCGTGTTAAACCTGCAGGGAAATCTTCTTAAGACCAAAAAAAAAGCCCCAGTAGCAAAACATTCTCACTTCATATTTCTTCGCACTGGCACATTCTTGAGTTTTGTCTCAACAATGCCTCTGGATATTATTTAATCTACATATGCACGTCCTTCTTCTTCATAATAGTATCCATAATATTGTACTTGATTTGTGTGGATGGTTTTTATCCATGTCCAATTTGTTTTTTTTTTTGTACTTGTACACGTATACATTATGTTCGTTTATTCCAAACAAATAGTATTACTTTGAAGTTTAAAATTACCAATTATTTATTACAAAGTACAACCTGTGATGATCAAAATTGAAATGAAGCGTAGTTTTACCAACTGCCGTAACATTTATAAATCATTTGCGAATTTTACCACATTGGGTAAAGACAGGTGAAAGGAAATATTTGGTATTTCCCTCAGGGGAGTTGGGATATGGCTATGGACTTCTGGTTGTAGATTGTAGACCTCTATATATCACGTGGCTTTGTAACTATACACACATTTGTGAACTCAATACAATTACCACCACTGTTTTTAAAATCTTCTTTTTTTTGTGCATCCTTGTAAAACTGCTTTTTACGTTTGGTTCCAAATAAATTATTTAACAAGAATCTCAATATTTGATTCATGCTGCAGACATTATCGGCAATTCTTTAAAATGATCCATCCACACAGAAATTCCAGGAAATTCGGGTGCACACCAACCACATGGGAAGGTTAGACGGAAGCGGAAGATTTAATTGTAGACGGAAGTGATGGCAGAACCTAAATAAAATCTGCATCCGGCACAATCTGTAATTCAGCATCAAATCACCACCATTAACATTTAACCGAGGCAAGATTATTTAAGCAAAAGCAACCAGAATTAGATCCTTCAATAAAAAATTATGAAAGCGGTTTTAAGCAAGAGCTGATAAAGCATCCATACTTTGCAGATTGCAATTACAAAAGGGGTTTTGGCTGGGTGTTTGGGTTGAATTTTTTTCTTTTTATGTTTCGAAAATTAAGTACAGATGAATTGAGAGTAAAATTCTGCATAGAATGCTGTGCTCTTCCTGTATCCTTACGCTATGCAACCTTGGGCTCCGAGGTGGGGAAAAGATTTCTGCGAAAAACACAAATGAAATACTTTTTTGGCATATAACATACATATTATATCACATATGCATTACATATATGCATGTGGGAAATTGAGAAAAATTTTCCATTCTTTTTTTAATCAAGAAATAAGCTGTGAACTTGCGGAGAGTTAAATTGTGTATCATAGTGTCAAACGTTTTTTCACCTCCTGGCCGAATCCAATCCATTTTTTTTACAAATGTAATAAAAAAAAGTGAGCAAAAAATGGACCTGCCACCTGACCGTTGTCAGTTGCACTTCGTTAGCAAATCTTTAGCGTCGTGTGTAATGTACAAAATACAAACCCGATGACACTTCAATTTCTCACTGAACCTGCAAAACAACTCTTGCATTAACCTCGGCTGAAAAAGAGAGACGTGACTGCCAATTTAGTGTAGTAAAGAGTTTAAATTAGCCAAGGAATTCCAAAATTAACCAGCAAGCTTCTGCTTGCCCCTGTAATCTTGGATATTAATAGAATGTGGAAAAATGCAAGTACCTCAAAACAATACGTGCATCAATATCAATGGATACTCCTCCACCCATCAAACTCGGGTGTCGGAGTAAAAAGTGGGGGGAAATGACCAATCTTTGTCATTCTTGTTAGCTTCACACTTTTACTTTGAAACAAGTTTTGTCATTAGTCCTCGTGCGGGTCAAAGAACTGAAGATCATTACATGTTTCAAGTTTAATATCCTGCCTCCCAGCTACCTTTTATGCTCCGTATAAAACTGACCAGGTTCACGGCGACCGTGGTCTAGTCTTTTGCAGGTATTTGCAGAAGTTTGGTCTAATTTGAGTTGGTGAAGATTTATTTTTTAAACAATTATTCACAATGAAACTACTTTTGTTTCTGGGATTCCTAGCAGTTGCTTTTGCCAGTTCCATAGAGATCACCACCACCAATTTACCGATTGAAAGGGCTGAAGAAGAGGAAATTCTCAATACAGCTTTCAACCTCAAAAGTATTTTTTGGATCGGGACCAATGTCACGGAGACTGTGATACCCGAATCTCCCTCGAGTACAAAGTTAAATGTGGTTGTAGCAGCTCCAGCTGTCGAAAATGTGCCCGAATCTCCAGCAAAAGGTTTAACTCATACTTGCCTCTCCGCTAAATATAAGCAAATTGTATGTGTAGTCAATGAGATCAAAACAAAACAAAAAACGGTAAAAATTCTTCCGAAAAAAAAAAAAAAAAAACGGAATGGTAAAAACTGAATGGTAAAAAGCTGAATGTTTCCCAAACATGTTTAGATGAGCCGGTTACGGTGGATCTTCGAACCAAAGGCGTCCCCGAATACTGCCGGTGCGCCCCGGAGTATTACTGCTTGCCTCCTCAACGGAAAGTGATCGCACGAACGGAAAGAGCAATTAATACGGTAAAACATAAGACATTATCACTTCATTTTTCATTGAAATTTTTTCATTTAAACTGTATTACAAAAAATTACGTTTGCCATGCAATTACACTAATGCTAATCCCTTTTAGCCCGTCTGTCGTCGGGGTGAAGTGATGTGTTGTAGTACACAAGGCCCTGGCTGTGGAATCACCGACCCATTCCCCTATTTCCATCCATACCCAAGTTATGGCGAGGTGATTCATAATTACAAAATAATACATAATTGCAACAATAATCACACTCATTTCTTTGGTTGTGCAAATGGATTGTCTAAATAATCAAGCATCTGTACTTTTTAAGGCTAATTACGCAGAGTACCCATGGACAGCCGTGGTGATGGATACTAGCAATCAATACATCTTTGGATTGGGAGTCATTGTGAGTCCTAGATTGATTTTAACCACCGCAAGGAACTTGGAACCTTACATGTATGATCAATTATGTGTCAAATTTGAGATTTTTGTGAATGTTGGGGGATTTAAACATGATTTCTGTAAATTTGTGATTTTTTTAAAATATGTTCAGTGGAACTCCTTTGAAGGTCCGACTGGGTGAATGGGACTTGGCCGGCGAGGAGCCATTCAAACCAGTGGAATTAAGTGTTCAGGAAGCAATCATTCATCCTCAGTTCAATAAACGAACTTTCCAAAATGATATTGCATTGCTTAAACTTCGTACTCCCGTGGATTTGGGAAGTTATCCCCAGATCCGATCCGCCTGTTTGGTCCGCCCAGAAGAACTCGCGTCCGTTCAGGGAATGAAGTAATTTATTGATTAATCATCCTTATGAACTTCCCCTACAATATTTAGATGCATATATGGTAGAATTACAAGATATCGACTAATTTTTACCATATTTGAAACAAATGCTATAGATGCTGGACTGCTGGTTGGGGAATGAAGCCATCAGAGAGACAGCAACCTTCACAAAAGAACATTCTGAAGGAAGTTGACATGACCTTGATTGACCCAAAATCTTGTGAATCCGCAATTCGTCGTTCCATTGGAAACCCTCAGTACTATTTTGACCAGAAAAGCTTTGTTTGTGCTGGAGGCGAGGCTGGAAAGGGATTATGCAAGGTAAAGGAAAGTTTCATTATGGGCGGCCGGCCCTCGTAGGAGTAAAAAACAAATGGCACACACCCACTCTTTACCCTTTCATTTTTTTTCTCCTGGACCGCCGCACACGTGCTGAGCACTCAAGTGTACTATGATACTTTATACGCCTACCACACACACTATTTCTTTTCTTTTACAAAAAAAAAGCAATACCAAAACAAAACCAACCCTTTTTTCTTTTGAAAATTCCGACGACTGTCGTCCCCCTCCTATTATTAAAGTCCGACAAAATTTTACTTTCTTAAAAAAAATGGTAATAATAATTCCTCCCATCCCTAATTTTTCTATTTTCAGTTCTATAATTATTAAGTACACTTATGTTATGGGAGTTGCGCAAATATAATCTTAACTATCTATGTAATTGTAAAATTAATAGGGAGATGAAGGAGCCGCTCTGGTTTGCCAAGACCGTCCCGGTGAGCGCTTCAAAGTGGTCGGAATCTCCTCTTGGGGTACTTCATGTGGCCAAGCGGGATTCCCCGGGATTTTCACCAATCTAGCGACCATGTACGATTGGATTAGATCAGCTGACAGCAAAGTGGTGGGTTAAACGGATGGTTGAAAAGAGTTTTAATAATAAATTATGAGAATGAATTCATACAGTGTTTTATGAAGTATTAGTAATAAAAAAAAAGGGGGGCATAAAGGTGATAATTGTTTGCGGTTGTACAAACTCATTACTGTCCATCATCTTTTTTTTTCTTCAGTCTTCGTAAAAACCCTTTATTGCCCGCTATTACACAAACCCCTGGCAAGTTCAGTCATTATTTACTTACAATGTTTCCTCCACTGCTAAAATGTTTAAACATATGCTGTAAAACGATAAAATGATGAACAGGTCAATTCGCCTCCATCCATTCACGCCCATGGGGCATGCCGCATTATGACTGAGACAGTGGAGCAAGTCCGACGCAGAGGAAAGTCCATAATATGATAATGTCCACCTCCGCAGTATAAATTTAGGTACAGAGCAAGTGGAGGACATCATAAATTATTTTATTTTATTTCCCGTTACAAGTCACGATATTTTGGTGCATTCTGTTTAGCCCGTATTACGGCTAATGCTATCACGTAAACCGAATGTTTAGGGACAAAGCAGTATGAGAAAAAGTTTTGTTGGGAAATTTTAGGCTTTTAAATGGCAAAAAAAAAATTAATTAAAGTCTGTCCAAATTGATTTAGGAGGTATAATATACCGTTTCATGTGCATAAATGGGATCTATTCAAGGAGGGTACATTTATAAGTGAATGTATGCATAAAAAAAAATCCGGTGACAAAAACGGATTCTTTGCCTTATTTTGGAGGCAATTTATGACCATGTAGTAAATACTTCCTGGTGCTCTCGTTTCTTCCGTCTATACGGTATCCATTCCAAAGTATTTCTATTCATCTACGAAGGAGAAGAAAAAACTGAGGAACTTTTTGGGCAAAAGACAATACAGGACAAACTTTACATATCATTTTCTGGTATATAAATGTCACACATGATGACCATAAAACTTTAAAAAAAAATCAAGTACATCCACATGTGCTCCTTAGCTTCCTCATACGCACAGAGAGGACCGAGAATGTATAGTATGAAATTTTCATTTGGAGTCATATGAGGACATTTCTTCTCTGCATGCTTTCCTTTGTCAAAGCATGCGTGGGTCAAATGACAAAGGCTATACACACATATGAAGGCTTATGCGTTCAATATATTCCGGCAAAAAAAAAGAAAAAAAGAAGACAGCTAAAAATATATGGAGTTTAATTTTACATTTTTATTGCCCTTCCCTTTTGTTCACGTTTTCATTACAGCGCGGAGTGAGCAGGGGAAGAAATAATTTACAACTTTTTTGTAATCGGCGGTAAAACAAGATCCTTAAAAGGGACTACATTTAATCCTTTCCCTATATACGTGCACAACTCTTCACTTGAGTCTCCGAAGAGGCCCTGCAGTTTTTGTTTATGTAAATAAATACGGTTATAGCACCAGAACGCACGTCTCCAAAATTTTTGGAAATACATACAAGTTTTATTATATGTCGCTTCTACCTCATCAATAAAAAAATGTACCGTTGTTTCAGACTGTTTTAGACCAGGCTCCGAATGGCCAGGTTGTACGTAGATGACTCCGACGGGATTGCAGGAGACGGAACAAAGGAGAAAAGTCCAAGAAGAGATTTACTACTATCACTTTCATTAACTAACCACACACACAGTGAAGATATGCTCGTAAATTTTATACCTCAAACCTCTGGATGGAGACGTCGCCCTGGCATTGTCTTTGTGGTGGGGATTCCTGCTCATTATTACCTCTTCTTGTGCGGTTGCGAATTATCCCAAATATTTTTAAAATCAGGGGTTAATCTAACGGCACACAACTTTTGATTTCCAGACCATAAACTGGCTAGGTGGAATTTCAAACGGAGAACCGCCGGTCCAGTAATAGCTCAATGTATTTTTCCAACGAAAAATGGATATTCAGGGAAGATTTTCTCGGGCTGACCGGACTACGTTTGATTTCATACAATCCAAAGAGTCAGCTTTCATGATTGTTACATCGATGCTTAAGGATTGCTTTGTACAAACTAAGTGCACGCATCCCTGGTTGTAAAACGAACTTGAAAAACAAGAAAAAATGCTTTTGAACGATTAACGCCATAATTTGGTTCATTCTTGTCGGATCAGGATACAACGTTGTGGGCTGGAATCACATTCAAACACGAGATGATGATTCTAATTCATATTATTTCTGTGTTAGATTGCAGCAAGTTGGGAACACTTCATCAATTTCTGTGAAATCATTTCCAGGATTTTTGCCAATTCCAACTAGTCTGTTTTGCTTTTAAGAAATGCTTTTAAGTTAGTTTTGCTGAATTAGGAATGCGTTCACTCAGTCCAAAAACAATATTATAAGCATCGATATCAAAATGTTCGAGGGGGGGAACAGCATATTGAAAATGATGGATGGCATGGAAAATGTTGAAAAAACGGGGCAGTGTTTCGAACACTTCAAGATGGAATTTATTACTACAAGCAGATTAACTCACAGAGTTAAATGGATATTCTGGGGTAAATTTTTTGTAAAGGCGCTTTGGTAAAATATTGTTGTATACATATATACCTACAAAATAAAATATGGATGTCTATATAAACCTGTACACTTATAAACTATACAATTATTGATGCCTTAATTCAACGTTGCATCAGCTCTGAAGGCTTTACCCTGTTCAGTAGTTCGATTTTGTGCCGTCAGATGGAGGAGCTCAAGGCATTAGCCTTACCACGGCTAGCTCTACGGGGTGAAGCTCTGCAGTGGCTTTCCCTGGTACATCGAGGGACTTCGGGACACCAAGGCGGAGATGGATGTCCTAAAATCGTAGTTCACATTTCACTCTCCTGCTTCTATTGCAATAGTGTCGCATTAATAATTATGAAATCTCATTAATAATTATGAATATTCCCTGTAAAACGTACACTAAACATACCTTAATGTAAACATATTATACTGGTAGTTATTAGGAAGAAACTGACATGGAATAAAAGTAGTATTTTACCTGGAATAAATACGTATTATTGTTACAAGGATGCATTGTCGTGAGCAAACATTTTCTGCAGAATGTATCAGTATAAGACCGTGAACTAACGTGGGATGCAAAGTCCGCACTTTACTTATGAAAAAAAGTATATTTTGCCATTTCACCAGAAACCTGCGGAAGCAATTAGTGAAGACTTCGAATGCTATTAATCATTGTAGTAAATGTTTGTGTTGTGACAAATGTTTACGCTGAAGATGGTTGTATTGTAAGAATTAAAGGAAGGAGTAATTTGTGCATGAGAATTATGTCTAGTCAAATTATAGTGTACATAACATGACTCGTAAAAAATTGGCAAAGGCTTTTTAGCCCCATTGTTTCATGGGAAGGGAAGGAAATGTAACAGTTTCTGAGGTAAAAAGTCCATAATCAAGATTTGACACAGTAGTTCCTGTGTGTGCTTTACAGATTTTTGCTTGTTTTGACTCCCTCTCTCTTGTGCTGTACTATAGGCTCTGTGGATATGGTGCGCCCCATATACTAGCACACACATCCATTTGAGAGGAGCCGTGAGAGCATAGGGAGAGAACCCACAAAAGTTTTAGTGGGCTATTAAAATTATACTATCCATAAAGATTAGCACTTGCAATAATTTTCTAAAACGTTTACTATGACCAGCTCGTCTTCACCTTACGTGCAAAGGTAATTAATTTTTCTCACCTTTTCTTACCTTTTATGTCCCTCTAAACGGGTCGGCTTTATTTGGCGAAAAAACACCTTCTTCCGAGTTCCTCTCAAATTTTTGTAGAGTTCAAGGAAGTATTTAGGTTCGGGTAATTACGGGGCTTCTCTCGATAAAAAAAACCATGTCAGGGGAAATTGTGAGAAAATCCCGTCAGATTTTCACTCCACTCAACATGTACATTTGTAAGCTCCGGATTTGGCCCATTAAGGATAATAAAGCCATTTACTATGCTTTGAGCTGTTTTTTTTCAGGATTTATATTAAACTTTCATGAGCACACCGGAGTAAAGATGATACTTGGAATGTAACTCATTAATTACACACCGTCGCTCTAGCTTCTTTCAAAACTGTTTTCAATACTGGGCGGCTAGAATCTGGAACATGTTACCCTTTAACTTACACTCACTGAAATCTATTCAGCAGTTCCAGTATGAACTAAACAACCACATTATCTCAAAAAGACATACAAGAAAGGAATTTACTTCTGTGTATTGTAAAAAAACTTTTATCCTACACATACTAATGTAAAATTATAATTTAAATGTCTATCTCTGGAAATCAGACTTGGACTGTGAGAATTGTTAATAAAGCCATTGCCATGCCATACCATACTTGGAATGACCGTCATTATAATAAATGCTTGTCCTTCGTCAAAATATGTGCCACTCCCCATATCGGATGAAAAACTTGGGCTTCCGTTAAAACAAAGACTTCCTCGATATTTACACCTTTATTTTATGCTTTATTGACGCCTCACAAAACCCACGAGTAAATTTTTTTGGATTGTTTCACAAGCAACATCACCCTTTAATCTTGACATTTCCTTTTGCTCTAGAAAATGGGAAAGTATAGTAACTACACATTTGTGTGGTTACCGACATAATGTGAGACAGCGTTGTCGAAAATAAAATTGTGGGGTTGTCTCAAGTATATAATATAGAATTGGCGATTAATCGTCCAGAAGTATATGGTTGGAAAAACTGGAAGGGATAAATGACAAGATGAATGAATGTAAGAGATTGAGGGGAAACTGGACGGGGATGCAGGGAGAAATGGTATGAGGAAGAATTTTTCTCCAGTGCAATTGGCTGGGGACATGTGGGAATTGCGAGCCAATGGATACAATGGAGCGGAAGTGTGAGAAAGCGGACCGGACCAGAAAAAAAATAACTTATCTATATAAAAAGGGAAGCGTGAGAGGGAGAGAGAAACATCAATCGAAGAGAAATTCCCAGTCCTGAAAAAAGATTTTTATTTGTATTTCTCTTCTTCCTTCCTCTTTCTCCCTCCTCAAAGTCCCCTCCTCCTTTGTGTCCTCTCCTCCATGGAAACGAATTTTTTTTTCTCAGACTTTGTAAAGGCTTAGGGAATGTGGAGAAATATATAATTATGTGATTATTGGCTGTAGCGTATTTAGCAATACCATTCCAAAGTGTGGAGTACTTAGTACCTTAGTTTACAGTGCTGCACTAATAAATTAAGCAATAAATGGCTCCTACTAATGGATCATGTAATAAAATCAGCCATATAATCTTTCCCTTCTTTTCAAGGAAAGCTTATGGAGAGAGTCAAGGGCTTCCTCTCTCCCTCTAACATGGAAGGAATCTGTGTGAAGAACGGAACCTTTAAAAATGTGTATAGTACAAGTCAATTATGGGAAAAGGAATGAGAAAGTGCCTTAATTTTATTGGTATTAATTCTATTAGCTGACCCGCCCATCCCCAGGTCCAGGTTTGAGCAGTTATATGGCACACATCCCTGACATTTTTTCTCCTCTCCATCGGAACCATCATCACCCAAATGTATTAGGAGTCCCCTATAATAATGACCTCTTGTCTTGGGAAATTCTTAGATATGTAAGGAGGGACCCATATAAAATCTGTCCAGGTTTTAACTTGAACACCGCTCTTGACAATCTTTTTTCCCGTGGGACATGAGCGTTTCCGTCATAAATGTTCAACTTTTGCTGATTTCAGTTAAAACTCGGGTAATAATTTAAGAGGATAATAGCTCACGCTGTAAACTTGTCTTCAAATGTTGATAATTGATCAGTGAGTATATGGATCTTGAAAGAGAAAGAAAGAGAGAGAGAAGGAAAAGAGGGAGAGTGAGAGAATTAGATATCCAAAAGGGAAAAAGTTTTACAAGGGTGCCTTCACTTTGGTGCTTATTACC
Source organism: Disparrhopalites patrizii (assembly GCA_034698585.1). Classification (NCBI taxonomy): domain Eukaryota; kingdom Metazoa; phylum Arthropoda; class Collembola; order Symphypleona; family Sminthuridae; genus Disparrhopalites; species Disparrhopalites patrizii. The sequence goes on from JAQGBT010000105.1 coordinate 78,353, forward strand.
CTCCACTAAATTGCATCTCTCTCTCTCTCTCTCTCTCTCTGTCTCTCTTCTCAAATAATACATACGGAAGGGGGTAAAGACGAAGATTCGAGGGACTTTGAAGGACTATACCATCTCATCTCAAATCACATACATATAGGAGACCGTCATTTTATGTGCCCGGTTCCTCTTTTCCTTTCCCTGCCCATGGCACCCAATCCTAAATGTCCCCACGTATCTTGGAGATAGTAGTAGTACACAAGACACAAAAATTGTTATGACCATTCGGCTCCACCCCAACAATAACAAAAGGTTTTTCATCCCAACCCCCAACATATACATATATATTCCTCCTCAAGATGTTATTGGAGGGAGAGCAGAGGCATGGAAGGTTGTGCCTTATGTATTTGAGGACATTATGGACACCAAAACTTTGGGGCAATTAACGTCTCCAAAATATCCATGTATTGCCGTGTATTTTTGGGAGAAGAAACGGTTTACATTGAGATGGTCTCGTTAAATACCCCGCTGTTGTTATTTTCCTTATAGGTAATAATATTATTATCATTCTGATGTGTCCGTCCACAGTAATACAATAAACATGGACAAAGTCAAGAGAGAGAGAGGGGCAAAAAAGGGAAGGGAGTGAGATGGGGTGTCACAACAGAAAAGAGAGAAAGAGGCAGATGGATATGTATACACGTTTTTCTTTGTTGACAAAAGCTCCCAGCGTCCCTGTATTGTCACACATCCTCACGTCTTATAAACACTGGCAATCACAAAAGAGGGTGAAAAGGCCAGAGAGAAAGAGAAAGAGAAAGAGAGAGAGAGAGAGAGAGACAAAAAAATCTTGTATCTTTCTGGTTACGACTCAATGTACATACATACATGACTTCACTGTGACTTCTCTTGCCGACAATGAGAGAATATGGTATCCCCAAAAAGGAACCTTAAACACTAGAACCTTTAAGGGAAAGAACTAAAGAAAGAAATTTTTATTATTGGCAATTTAGCAGCAATATTACTTTTTGGAAAAAGGAGTCATATAGCCACTTAAAAGTGGGTAAAACTTCCCCCGACATTACTCAAGACGAAGAATACGAGGGGCGGCTTCTTGAGACGGAAAGACTTGTTGACAACTCCTTTTACTATAGCCATGACAATTTGGAAAGAAAAAAAATAGAGAGAGTCTCCTCCGTACGCTCAAGTTTTGGTGACTGCGGTCACTCATACTAGCTATTGGTTCCTTGCCTGCTGGGAACACAGAACTTTCCCATTTTTGCCGACTATAACAAAAGGCGTTATTTTTCTTCCCTCTTTTCCCAACGTATTACATCCATATGGTGCTATAGGGTAAAGCCAATAAAATTGTGCAAGTACTTACTTCCATGGACGTATACATACAGGACTTCCGTTCAAAGGATCATCTCCACTAATACTAGTTGTTACCATTATTATTGACTATTAGTACTACCAAGAAATTGTCCAGGAGCACCTTAATTGCCATCATCACTCTTTGTGTCACTTGTTCCTTTTTTTTTTCAGTATCAATTTCCCATGCTCCAGCTCTCATCACCGTCGCACGGTGATGAGGACATTTTAAGTATTTAATGCCATTATCTCTCCCAAACTTATATGCTTGTATGTATGTACATGTGTATGTATGTTACTTGCAATTAGTTGCTTCAAAGCTTCGTCTCCTGGAATTTTCCCAAAGTTTCATGTACTTGAGGGGAAATGATGTCGTTTGGCTATAAGCCAATCCCTATTAATTGTCGCTAGCCTATCAGGTGTATCACGCCCGGCAAAGAATCCTTTACGACGTAATTGGGTATTAGGGTGATGTACGCACGATCTGCTCTTTGTAGGAAATACGTTTTATTTTCTAAAAGTCCTACAGACACTTTCAGAATTCTGGCATAAAAAAAATTCAGAGCACACAAAAATGATGGGAACAGGCTTTTAAATTGACAATACGTCGTTAATCGAGCAAATTCTTGATAATAGCGAGGGATAATTTGCTTCTCGGAACAGTTAGAAACTATAAGAATCCGATAATACAGTTGTGGTGGTTGATAACAATGTTGTTCCATGTGTGTATATACACAAACCAAAGCATAATGAGGGGTTGGCCGTCAACGGAAAGTGAGAAATTCATTTTCACACAATTTTGATACAAAAGGAAAAGGGGATTATAAAAGTTAATCCAATTACACAGCGCCTTATCTAATGGCCGTAACTAGGAAGGTCGGGGAAATGCAGTTTGATTAATCATACAATGTATCAGTAATAACTATATAAATATGTACATTCAAGATGTGTGGAAGCCTTCTTTTCTCGGAAAGAATATTCACGTCCTTTATTTACATGAAGAAGAACCACATAAAATTTTCTCACCATCTTCCAGGAAAACTCACTGCCTGAGAAAAATTCTTTTGTAATTAGGAGTACGTACCCCTTCGAAATTCAAACTAGTTTATTTTTACGCTTACACAATACAAAATACAATGACCTTGCCGTAAAGTTCGCCATTTTGAAAGTTTGGAAAGGACTGAGTTTTTAGCAAATACTCTCAAATTTTTACCTGCAGAAGAGCTTTTACGACTGTTAACTATTTCATTCACGCGTTCCAAACATAGGTCATCTTCTCTCTTTTCCGAGACCTTCAATTTTATCTGGGTAATATATTTGCCTGGGGAAATACAGGATTTTATATGTTCGTAGAACGTCTGTATACACACACAAGTTCTACACTTCCCTTCCAGTCCCTCGTCAAAATGGTTCCACAATTTTTATTGAAGTCAAGGAATCATAAGGGGGAAAATATCCTTGGTTCTCCAGTGCAACAACAAAGGTTTAATTTCTCGTCAAAACTTTACAGCATATTTTTCTGATTTACGACTTTCTCTCTCTCTCTCTCTTTCTCCCTGACAGTAATGTTGAAGGTGCATCGGGGAGAAACGATAATGTCCAAGGAAAAATCATTGGTAGTAGCATTTCCCCGCGCATACCATCCATGTTTTTGTTGTTCATTTTTAACACTTGCAACCAGCGAGAAAAATGGGTGAATGTTGCTGGAAGAAAAGTGGAGAAAATACAGAAATTATATATGTATGCATGTATATTGGTATATTCTGTATATTACGTATGTACATCATGCCAGGTTACTGGAAACTGGAATTAAACCAGCTTGTTCTGGCTTTGTTCAGGATCAGTGACATTTCTGTACACTTGCGCTAGTTCTTGAATATTGTGTACGTTGGTTCAATGTCGTGCCCCGAGCTTTGCACACGAACTACTGAAAATTGTGTTGGAAAAGTCAGGTCCCATCCCTCTTTGAAAATTGCCATCAATAAAAATGGTAAAGGTTTCTAAAGACATTCAAAGTTCCATATATACACGACTCTCTCAAGCTTGTACGCGACTAAGAAGTTGTCGGCACGAAAGGACTATTTAGTCAATACCCAATAAATTTATTCTCAAACAACACTATAATATAGATCCCTTGTAAATTATGAGCCCCCGTAATACTAATAAAGTACTCATCAGCTTACAGTGTTAACTTCCTCTCACTTAGCATTTCTAATTGCTTCCCTTTCTACTTTTTCTTGTTGACAAAATTATATGACTATTTTTTTCTCAAGAATCTACATAAAATAGGATAGGACAATTCCCCTGAATTTTCTTCGTCTTTAAATTCTTTTTCAAACTAAATACATGCACTTACGGGCACGTTCTTCTTGGTATCATTCCCACCGTAAGGAATGTGTGTGCACGCAGGGTAAATAGGGCCAGTTCGTCACCGTGGGATTGGGAACATTGCGCCATTTGGGTTAGTAAATATTTAGTCAGTATAAACAAGATGGAGTGAAATTTCCAAAAAATCTCCTGTCCCCCCTTCTTTTATTATACCAGAAGGATCCAATGGAATTAGAACGTGCAAAAAGTTTGGAATCCTGGAGGGGAAAAAAATCAAGTGTTTGGAGGGGGTAAAAGAAGAAAAGTAATTATTGTATTTTCTTTCCCTCAAAATGTGTACTTCGTGACTTTCACTCCATTTCACCATCTCAGACTCAGGGAAAGTCTATGGGATTGGATTGGGGCCTGAGCACGATCCCTGCCTATAATCTAACGTAAACATGACACATCCATAATTAGCTTGGTCGGGGAAAGTTCCCGGAATAGTAACATTCTCCCAGCCTAATGCTTGTGCGTAGGAGGGATGTCATAAGGCCTGGGCTTTCCTACTTTACCCGCGAACTAATAACGTTGATGGATTTTAGCCAACGTGAGCACTTACGTATGTACGATAATATATTGTACTGCCAGTACATTGTATATCCCACCCCCTTGTATTTCCCCGGGAAAGTCTGATGGTGACCACATGGTGAAAATACGTATAGTAATATTATAAGCATAATAATAATCACCAGAGAAGAAAAAGATCCAATGCTTTGATGACGTTTGTGTACATTTCCAGTAAAGGGCACAGAACTATTTCCTTGCGTGTCCTATATACTACCTTGTCTCCTTATATTCTCCCTTTATTTGATGTGGATCAAGCCATTCCCTGTAGTACATACATATGGATGGGGTCCGTAACCCGGGTGTTATATGGAGTAGTGCCTTATCCAGGACAAGCGGAGGAGATTTATTGGTCCCTTTTTGATCGTTTAAAGCTTGTCCTCTCTCTCTCTCCCCCACCAAAGGCGTAGGAGAATATATAACGTCTGCATTATTTATGCTTATTTCTATTTTTTTTTCTAACCCTCACTAGCATACTTAAGTCTGTGCATAGCTTTTGTAATCACCTTCCTTACCTCTCATATTTCAGGAGAATTTGCATAATGGGTAAGCACTGTGTGTACTTACAAGGGAGACTTTCAACCCTCATAACCCGCCTCTTCCATAAAGGGCGTCGGCACCCATCCCAAAAGAGAAAAACTTCAGTCATTTTTTGTGTTCCCCAGAAAATCCCGGGAGGACTTGAAGTGAAGAGCGCCTTCCGTCTCTGTCGTCAAAATATTGTAGGTATTGTATATGACATTGATTACTTTTATGCATGTAATGTATGTGTTTAACTCCCTCGTAGTCCTCCCATTGGATGTGAGGAACTTGAAATAAAGTCACGAAGATTATTGAGATGCTCGTTATTACATCCTTTCTTTTTTTTTGTTTACTCTCATTTATGACTGAATTTATGAGGAGCGTCCCTCAAAATTAATCTATGGTGACTGGTTTTTAATCAAAATTGTATCTCTGTCTATTTCATATTCTAATATGCTCAAATATCAAACTATACCTTTCACAAGGTAATGTACTTGCAGGGACATGACTCATATGTGCTTTGCCTTCTTTTTTTTTTTGACTGTGAATGTGAAAGACCCTCTAGTCGCAATATGGACTACGACAACAGAAGAGAAAAAATATTAATGATTGCACTTGTGAGCAACAACCTGTCCTCAAACATTTTCTGTTTCCATTTTTCATGTGAAATGCTCAAGGAAAACAGAAACTGAAAAATGGCTCACGGTCAAATCACACTTTCATGTCATGTCGTAAGGTGATGTAATTACGACGGAGATTGTTGTAAGAGTTAAACCTTTACCTGCTTCTCTCTCTCTCTCTCGTATCTGTCTCTCTTGTATTTCTCTCTCTCTCTCTCTCTTGTATTTCTCTCTCTCTCTCTCTCTTGTATTTCTCTCTCTCTCTC